>JZLH01S0083565.1:11225-52078 GCA_001188425.1 Eucidaris tribuloides | reverse complement strand
AAAGGGGCCCCACCATACAACACATGACCATTTACTGTTAACGCCCTTCTGCTTTAGAGCATTTGCTAATGACCTTCTGCCAACCGTACTGTTAACGCCCTTCTACTTATAGAATTTGCTAACGACCTTCTGCCAGCTGCACGACGAAATGATTAATCAAGGACTATCCCCTATTCCCCTGAAATATATAACTGTAAAGTAAAGTTTACAAATGCACAATATATAAAATTAATACTAATACTACATGGTAACTGGATAGTGCCGTCGTCAGGTAGAAATTTCTCTCTCGACATGTCGGATCAAATATCTACCAGACAGACACAGCTGTCAACAAAACAATGGTCAGATAAATTGCAACATACTGCAGGGGGTAATTAGCCTGGTAGGGGGCCCCAATGATGATTGACATCGCTATTGAAAGCATCTTGTGGAATGTTGAATTTTGGACTTTCAATTACCTGGCTCACTGCATGCCAGGGCTGTCAAGCTCATCTTAGCCACACCGTTAATACCCCAGAAACCAAGATTCTTAGGTGTACATTACACTCAGAACAGTGGTTCTCAGTTTCCATAACCTTCTGCAAGCGTGGGAAAGAAGAAAACAATGCTTGTGAAGTGACTGCCTACAAAGATGACATTGTTAAGTCTTGATTTATTACTTTGATAAAGGGTTGATACCCAGTCGGTATAATGGAATCTCTGTCGACATATCGTTTTTCAGTCAAAATACTGTTACCTCGACAAGCTTTTCGACAGAAGGCATGTCGACGATGGCATTATAACTGGAAAAAGCAAATTGGAAGAACACTAGATGTGGCTCGCCTGTACAAACCAGATTATGTTTATACACCCCATTAGCAACTCAGTGACCTTACCAGTAATTAACAATGTTTCTTTATTTCCTCAGTGTTGCAGTGATTTGTCTTCTACCGGTCCACATCCAGAGAACACTTCTTGGTCTCATTTCCCACCATGCATCTGAAATCCCTCTCCCGTCACTCATGAAATTGACCAAATGCCTCCAGGATGCCCCGCCCACTGATCACTGGTGTCTCTTCCACATGCACACCCTCCAAAATCACATCGCGACACTTTTACCAGACAAGAGCACTCCTAATCCAGAAGCTTGTTTTTTAGAAGAGACATTCTCCTGTGACCAAACAAGGAAATTATTTGATGATGTCTGCAAAGAAATTAATGCAGATGTAGCAACGCTCGACAATAAGGAAAGTTTGCCCATGTACCCGACCTATGGCGGATTTAAAAATATACTTGATCACATAAGCAGAGGTGATAGACAAACATATACTGAACATATTGAACACAAAGCACACTTTGATGAAATTGAAGTTGTGAAATCGTTTCCCACAATAACCGGTGGCGGTGATCTAACTGACCACACAATAGGAAATGTGGGTGGAGATGATGAACTTGTAAAGAAGAAAGCTAAGATTGGGGATGTATGTGGTGATGGAGTAGATCTGGTGAGACCACCCCCTCTGTTACGTGATGAGGAGCTTGAGGCTTTTGGTGATGACCTAATGATGCCAGGGGGAGATAGTGCAGTAGAAGTAATGGCAACTGATGGTAAGAGCTTGGTGGTGGAAACAGGGATGTCAAGGGAGGATACCAAGAAGGAGTCAACAAATGAAGATAAAACATCTTTTATTGACAATCTGAAAGTTGATGTGAAGGTTTGTATTTGATTTTTTTTCTGGGTACATTATTATTTATCATTTATAATGTTTCTAGTTTTAAAAATAGCTCTGTATGTTAGTCCTCCATGCTATAAGTGTTTCTGAAGAGGTCTAGAAACTATTCATTTCGTGACCACAAATAAGTGGAAATCTGAGTACCCCATTTTGTCATACCCATTTCCCCCATAGACTGCTGTGTTATGATTAAGAGTTGGCTGGATGTTCATTTCATTTGTGATATTTGTCTAGAATCCATTTTGCTATTGGTAGCATAACTTTCTAAGAGTTTCATATTCTAAGATATTTATTTGTCCATTCAAGCAATATTACATCAAAGTTTGATAGTGTTAAAAATTAAATGTCCAATTGTCCATATTAGTAAATAGTGTCTTTAAGAGTACATGAAGTTGTTTTAATATTGCTGGATTAGAACAAAACTGTGGTGAACCTGTTTCCATGCCTGCACTGCAGTAAGTTTAAAGGCCCACTGTCAAGGGTCAACTCATTCACTGAGGGGATGTGAACTACTCTTAAAAAAATACACGCAAATACTCACGAACATGGACTGTTGCTGTGCCATAGTCTACATACTGCCAGAGGAAAACATATGTTGTATTTTACCACACTAAGATGGCCATTTCTGTTGCATTATGGGTATCGTTAGTGCCCCATTTTTATAATTTAACTCAAAAGAGGGCGTTGTTCCATTCCCTTGTGACAGTGGGCCTTTAATTGGTAAAATAAATTCCATATGTAAGTGATTTCCAATCCAAAGCAAACTAATGCACTTGCCAGTATCAGGGAAACCTCCACTTTTTAACTGCATCCACAAATGTTATTATGTAACATCGTTTCTGTTCTTCAAAATTTTCTGTTTTTGTTTCTAGCTAAAAGTAGAGAATTTAAAGTCCAGCTGGCATGACGCAACCCCGGGACAATCTGAGGAATGCACCGAGGGAGTGAAATTCATGGCAACTTGCACTGCTACCCAGGTAGGTACTGCAGTCATAATATCTTTCTTTCTTTTACAGGGCTTCTTTGTATAGAGAAAAATAAGGGCAACTAAAGGCTAAAACTCACAAATATCGTTCATCATACTGAGATTTGGATTATAGTCAGAAGCAAGTTTTCATTCCTGGTTTAATTTTCTTGGTTTTGTTTTTGTTGACCATATTATAAAAATCACAAAGAATTAAACTATCAAGTGTTGGGGCCATGAGGCCGGTCTCAGCCTCAAGGCTGGTCTTGACACCAAGAAAACCAAGCCTTGCCCAAGACTCAGACTTGGCCTTAGTTTTGAGCTTTCTGGGCCTCTGTGACTGGGACCAAGGGCAGCTCAAGCCATAACAAATTTTGACTGATCTAATAGTTTTGTTTATGGCACTTCCATAATTACATAATTATTTACTTTTGCTTTTTCAAAGTAATTCAGTCAGACTGAAAGTGTAAAATTTTTCATTTATTCACAATTGATTGATTGATTGAGTGATTGATTGATTGATTGATTAATAATGATAATAATAATAATAATCCACATTTTATTCGAAACAGAAATCAGAAATAGAAATCCTCCAAAAATTCATTTCGCCCAATTGATCGTGGGTCCGGCAGCCACTGAGCAGCACCAGATCGACGTTGCTCTATCCCTTAAATCGTTGAATGCCAAACAGGGCAGCAGCAACTCCCATCTTTTAACGTCTTTTGGTCTGATGCAGCCGAGGTTTGAACGGCCTCGAACCCCCGACCTTCTGGGTGTTAGGCGGATGCTCTACCAACTGAGCCAACACAATCAGTTGATTGATTGATTGATTGATTGATTGATTGATTGATTGATTGATTGATTGATTGATTGATTGATTGATTGATTGATTGATTGATCTATTGTTCAATTTATTGATGATTGATTGATTGATTGATTGATTGATTGATTGATTGATTGATTGATTGATTGATTGATTGATTGATTGATTGATTGATTTTCAAGATGACAAAAAAATATCGGTAGCATGACGATACAACTTCAAATTTGTTCCTTCTTATACATGTTCCTCATTTTGTATGTGTCTTTCAGTGACTCTCTATGTTGCAATTGTGGATCCATTCTTTAACTGAAAATCTAACATTTTTTCCCCTTTCTCCAGCTCAGTGAAGTCTGTGCTTTCATCAACCTTGATGGGCTGCCAATCCAGAGTTTGTCAAGTGCTTGTCAGAGTGTTTTGTCACTGTCCAATGATTTCAGCTTTACTTCTGCTATTGTGCTTGCCAGAAAACTATTCTTGAACAAGGTAAATTTATTTTATCTTCTTTTGTAAGAGTGCATGGGCGGCATCATACATTATTCATATTAACCCCAAAATGGGAGATCTTCAGCATTTCAATCATCATAGCTCACTACTTATGATTGTTATTAATAGTGCAGAGGATTTAGAATTGGTAGGGAGTGAGGAAGTGGAGTTGAATTTCACACTTTCAACACATTTTAATGTTTTATTTGTCTCACCCTCTTGTCTAAGGAAATCCAAAGAAATCATGGAGCTGCAGTTTTTCTTTTAAGTATATGATGACTTTCCAAATATTAATAATTCTAAACTGTTTTATTTAGTATCAGATATTTTCAAATTATCAATAGTATGGAGATACCTGAGCACTTTTTTTTCGTAACAGAGCTGTTGATCAGGACTTCTTGAGGGAAGTTCATCTACTATAGAACTGGCCCTGGGAAGACAAGTTAGGGCAAATCTTGAACTAGGCTCAATGGATGTTACACAAAAGCAAATCATCTTTAAAGGCAGGGGATCTCTTTTGCATGCCTAAAAATTAACCTTATGTAAATACAATGGCATCTAGAAAAAAATGCCATGTGGGAACATTTAGCAAAATATAGGAGCTAGAAACTCAGTTTTAGTGGAATTATAGTGACCGTTAGACTCTGATTTGAATTTTTTTCTCATGAGAAAAAAATTCCTACCATAGAATGTTCACTAAACGGCTGTTGTTTTTCTTTTGCATTTTTCAAATTCTAGGCAATCACTGACCCCCAGATTTCACAGACATTCCCTTCATCAATAGCCTAAGGCCATGGGTTATCTTTTCCTGGTCTGCGGGGATGTTTGCAAAGGAGATCCACTGCCTTTAACAGGTTGTGATGCATACTCTTTGCAGGTCATCACATTGTAAAAAAAAAAAGCTTTGTTATGGTGCAACAAACATTTGAAGGAGAAATTTTTTAGGGATACTATGACCTGCTACTACCCCCCCCCCCAAAAAAAAACATCCAGGGGTACCCACAGTTCAGTGACCCCTGACTCCAAGCGTCTGTAAAATACTCTTCGACATTTATTCCCATCTTCCATATACAGGTCACAGATTTGACCCAGTCAGCTCCCAGGGCACTGAACTCTTCTCTGACAGAGTTCACCAAGGTCTTCCCCAAGCCGTCAATAGAGGGCGTGCTCATCCCTAGCCTTGCTGACAGACAGGCTGGAGGCGTTCAGTTTGATCTGGTGTCCAAGGTGGTCAAGGAAGCACTGACCGATGACCAAAAGTTACACCTCTTACAGTGAGTATTGTTGCAAGAGGAAGACTGTCTTGATTTGCCAATAGAGGGTTTACTTACTTTGAATCTGACTTATTTTGTGCACATATTCTTTTGTAGAGGTGTGACTTACAGACTGTACTGAGTTCCGTAGATGAATGCTACAACCAGTATTTTATTACCCTTACACACACAAATTGAAGAAAGGGTCCATGTTCCAATGCTCCCCACTTATGCATTTCATTATGTGTGTTCCAGACTTTGTGTCCGGTGTTTTCTCTATGTGCATCGTTCTTCAGATGGATCAAAATCTGAGCAAAATACTGATTAGTTGTGGTGTATGTCATCATCATTGTTTAAGGTTTGCTTTCCCACTCACTAGGGTTGGACAGTATATTTCCTTGATGGCTCGCGTCCATGCTGTCCTGTCATTTGTAGAAATCCAGAAAATCTTTAACTGAAATAATACAAAATTGAATGTTGCGTGTAATGCAATATATACAAGCTGATTGATAAGTGTATTATTATGTATATTTCAGGAACAATTATATATCTAATTTGAATCTATTCTTTGTTGTGTTTATTGCATCACTTCCATATGAAAATTACCAAGACATATGTCTCATGGTGTTTTTTTTAAGGTATTGGCTAACATTTACCACAGTTAAAAAAATCTGAGCTCCATGATTCCCCATGCTACCAGTGTCTTGGATAAGGTCTATAAATGAAGCCCTGAAAAAATTGTATTTCAAAATGATTATTTAGTGCTTTAAAAAAGTGAAAATCGTAAGTTGACCAGATTCACTTGCCCATTTCCTCCCATAGACTTACTGTGTGTACACCTACGCTATTTAAACTCGCCCCGAGTTTTAATTGTTTATTCATGCATAAATTGCCATTGGCAGTGTAACTTTCCAAACTTTTGTATTCTAGGGTGTTTATTTGTCCATTTGAACACTACTATATAGCTCAGATATCAAAGTTTGACAATTTTTTAATTTGAAGCTCCATAATGTTAGCCTATCACTTTAAGTTATTTAGCAGAACCTTCAAATGTCTTTTGTATCATTAGATATTAGAAAGGCCTATTACATTGACCACATTTTATACAGTGCTTAAAGAAAAATGTGTTCAGAAAATACAGTTATTATGTTTCTCTCTTTTCAAATTCACTCAATTTTCCTTTGCAGGAATCTGTTGGTCCATTCTGGTTTGGTGTGGTCGGAATCTATCAGTGGTTTTATTCAAGGTCTCATCGACTCAAAGGTATGAGAGATTTTTTGCTGATGACATTCAGGCTGCAAATAAATTCTGAACATTAAAATTGTCTAACCACCCATATTACATCTGGTTAAAAAGTGTTAAATGATAACGAAATTTATTGTTACAGAATAAAGTGGATACTTTTGCCTAATGGAAAAGGCACCTGAAAGAAAACAAAATCAAAACAAAATCAAAATCAATTCAATCAAAAGAAAATTGAAACATAGAGACTGTTATAGTACAGGGCACTCCCGTTACAACAAACACGTTTACAATGAAATTTGATACAGCGAAGTAAAAGTTCTGGTCCCAAAATCATTACCATTGAAGTCTATGGCGAAAAATTTGGTTACAATGAACACGGCTATAGCGAAATTCCCGTTACAACGAAGCCATTTCCACGCCCAATGTTCAATAAAATACAAAAGAAATGCATTCCGTTACAATGAAATAGAGATTTCGGAAGGTAGTGCGATGACACTTGATCGCCTCGTGTGTGTGCTGAGAGAACGGGTTTCACTCCTTGGGCGGCAGGCTGATCACGCACGCATCACAGTACACTCGGGAGGCGGAGTGGGGGTGTGTCTCAAATACTTTGTTATGATTGGTGACAATAGTGCATCCAGCCCGAGAGAGAGAGAGGATGAGTGTGCATGTGGAGTGCAATCATTGCTGCGTGCATGCTGTTCCATGCTGCTAGGAAATGTTGAATAGGAAGAAGGGCTCATTTATGAACAATAATCGGGGACGCAGCGCGACTTCTGAAATTCAAAGCAGCTTTTGCAATTCGGCGCGCTATCTTATCAACACCTAGTATGTTTCTTACTTCTGTTGTAGATTTTTTGCGCTTCGTATTCTCGTACTTTACAAGTAACATTTTGATACATGAACATTTTCTTTTTGGTGATCCGCGTAACCGCGGATCACCATAGATTTCGTAAGAATTATTTTTCTTCTTTATTCGTGTTTCTTTGTCGATATTTTTGTGCATGCGTTATCTCGAGAACGATGAGTGCAATAGTTTTGTAACTTAACATAGTTATGTCCTATGTCAATACCTCGTTGGTCTCTTCCTTTCAATGACTATGATGTCATCTATGATGTCATAAGCCAAAAGCTAGTCCTAACCTATATTTGCAATATCTCAAGCTGGCAGTGGAATAAAACAACAAAATATGGCAGAAGTTAAGTTAAGGTCAAGGGTCAACTTTTGGACCTAATCACGTGCGCGCGCATCACGATGGGCTTGCACGGGCGCATCAAAAATTTTAAAAGTTTTAAAATGCTCCACATGACTTCTTATTAACAGTAGCATACGTTTCAGGTCATTTGGAGCATTTGGTGCGCGCGCGTTTTTTTCCGCGAGCACCCCTTTTCTGACTGAATATCATCGTTTTTTCGACGGATTTGGATTTCTGACTGAATTCTCCATCAATTAGAACCTTTTTCCGACCACTAGGACCCAAAATATCGCTTACACGTCCAAAAACCGTAAATGCACGCGCATTGCGCGCGTAGTGAATAATGCACATTTTTAAATCACTCATAACTCTCTAGAATTAATGGTGACCCCTACTTTTTATTGCTTATTCTGATAGAGTATGATGTGTAGATAGCATTTCAGGCATCGCTTTCTATGCCAAAGTGTTGTGACGTCATCTATGACGTCACAAAGAAAAATCGTATTTCGGACATATCTCATGACTGTAGTCGAGTAACATCGCCAAACCTGGTACATAGTAACTTCAGGTCAAAGGTCATCATGCGTGCTTATCATATGCGTGCGGGCGTCACGACGAACGCGTACGTTTAAAATTAAGTCATAAATCCGTCATTTTTCTCTAGAATAAACGATGACCCCTACATTGTATTGCTCATTCTGATAGCCTATGATCCGTGGATAACAGTTCGGGCACTACTTTGCATGCAGAATACTTGTGGCGTCATCTATGACGTCACAAAGAAAAATCATATTTCGCGCATATCTCATGAATGGGGTGGATTAAGATAACAAAAACCTGGTACACTGTAACTTCAGGTCAAAAGTCATCACTGGTGCTAATCATAACCGTCCGCGCGTCGCGACGAACGCGTACGCGCACGTCAAATTTTCAATTAATGTTAGACAATTTCAAGAGATGAGGGACATAATTCATCATGCAATGGTGATTGATATGCATTGTTTGTCACATTTTCTTTAAATTTAATGATCGGAGCGGTAACGCGGATCACCAATTCGTCTTAGTGACGAATTAGAATCTAGTTCTTACGTTGTTTTGTGTCCTCTAAAATCACGGGCTGTAATCATCTACTTGGGCGCATTTCATGCCGCTTACATGTTCAATTAACTGGCGGTGATTTCAGTTTTCCGTTCTCTAAAAAAATATTGATTTGAAAATATTTTTACGATATCTATAAATGTAAAATTGATCCAGATATATGCCACATCAAAGTGCCTAACCTTGCTTTTCCCCTTTTATTATAAGTACAATATACATGGACAATGTAATAAGACACAACACACACAAAATTTCATTGTTTTGATCGTATGTTTTATTTGTTCGGTTACAACGAAATTTCGATATAACGAAATAAAAGCGTCGGTCCCGAGGACTTCGTTATAATGGGAGTGCCCTGTATATTCTTTGGTTGAGTCGAGTCCTATTGTTGGCCTATGAGACAGATGCCAATAATTTATGAGATTATTAGTATATTACCAGTATTACAATAATGTCGCCCTCTATACATTTATACAAGAAAGTTTATTCAAATTGTCTTTTATCCCCATACAGTTCGGCCTCGGTTTTACGGCCATCAGTTAACTGGCTCTCTCCATTATCTGGACAATGGAATTTCAGTCATTGCCTGTAATTGATACACCTTTATCAGAAGTGTACACATAAACCTGCTGGGTATTGGGGGGAAAGTAAATAAAGTAACACTTGTGTGTGGTCTGTTGCAATTTGCGCATGCTGTGTGGGTTGTAATACTGTAACTTATGACATGTATTAACTCCCCCCTATACTGTGTTTGTACATTATCTCTCTTATCCGGCCATATCACTTATCCGGATGACTGCTGGTCCCAACATCGCCGGTTAATCGAGGCCGAACTGTATCTTTCCCTCAGCTGGAATTGGATTGATCCCAGTTTGTCTCCTCTCGAAGTGAGAGTGGAATCTCGAAGGCAAAGTGTAAGAAAATTTAAATTCTTACAAGAGATGACATTAACCTGTTGCCTCCGAGATTCTGAAAGTCCCATAGAGATAACACAGGAGTGACAGGACACATCCAGTTCCCGTAGCCAATGGGTTAATATCATCCTCTGTAGGCTTGTGCAAGATATTGTGTAATATCGTTGGTCTTTTATCCCTCCATCTTTTCCCTAGTTGGAAATGGACTCTTCCCTGATGACTCAACTTGTGTCTTCTCTGAGTGTGAATGCCGTTTCCCAAGCAAAGTGCAAGAAATATGCAAAGCTCCTTTTAGCTGTGATCAATAAATACAGTAAACAGGTGTGTATACATGTAAGGAACCATGAATAGTTAAAATGACCAGGGGAGGGGGTTTACAATGGTTGTATCCTCTTTACTGGATAAACTCATTTCAGGTTTTGCACATCACGGACACTTTTTTAAAGAAATCTATGATCTGTGGGACAAATTACTAAGAAACTAGGAAGGAAAATTAACAGGTTATTTATGATCAACAGACCAATGAATCTGCCACTATGCTAATTCCAAATTGTCAATCTTGGTCATGTCTTGTGGACAACTTTCCACTTAGGCCCATGAAAGTAGTCGAGTTCATGGTTTTTGTCAGCGCCCGCATCAAATTTTGCTCCCACGCCAAAAAAGTTCAGCACTCAATGCTGACAAAATTCCCGCGTCAAAAAGTCATCCGTCTCTCTGAATGGATGCAGCGCATCGGCCATGTGACGAGTCTCTGAGATTGTCATTGGCCAACCGATGTTTCATTATAACCATTTAAATTGTTTTAAATGTGTTTCATTGTAAAAACCAATTTAAAAAAATGAACGTATGATATGTTAAAGCTTGAAATTTACCTTTGTATGAATACAACTACATGAATCATTCAAACTGGTCTTTTCGATCCTTCGTTTAAAATGAGCACTTTGAATATAATCATTGGAAGATGAAATTTACGCAGCCCAGTCTTTTTTAGGGTCAAGCTAATGGTGTTTTCAAGTCTCTTGTACATGTATTAGTTGTATCAATGTATTTCTATTTCATGTGTTTGATTTTTTTCATTTTGCCTTTCATATTTTCAGATAACAGCTGATCACGTGGTGGGTCTCCAGAGGTCAATTGAGGTCAATCAGACATTCCTGAAAAAGGCCTGCCTCGCTGCTCTGAAGAAGATCAAAACTTGACCATGATTGCAGTGCCTGAAATCCATCCCCATAGATTATTTATTTTAGGGTGCGTCAAACGCCCCTCATATCCAATCTCTGGCCCCTATTCTCAGGTAGCCATTTTGTAGTTGCCATTTGTACATGTGTAGATAAAAGGTCATCTGGACTATATTGTGCAATGCAGTGATTTGACAGACATTAGATAGGTCTTTATAAAAACTACTGTATACGCTATATATTTCGCGTCCGTATATTTTTGCGATTTTGCTTCAAGACGAGGAATTCGCTAGAATATATTTTCGTGATTGTTTTGTATTTGCATTCACTTTGTACAGAAATGTCAGGAAGTGAACGTATATATTTCGCGTCCATATATTTTTGCGATTTTGCTTCAAGACGAGGAATTCTCTAGAATATATTTTCGTAATTTTTTTGTATTTGCATTCACTTTGTACAGAAATGTCAGGAAGTGAACGTATTCGTGTTCAGTAAAGGCCACCGCACACTATGCGATTTTCCGTCGCACGACTTACCGATTTGCATCTGAAATAAATCCCGGAAATAAATCAGCGTGTACGAAATATAAGCTTTGTTTTTTATTTCGGATCCAAGTCGGTGCAGTCGTACGACAAAAGTTGTGTAGTGTGCGGTGGCCTTAAGTCGCAAAATTCACGAAAATAAAACCACCGCAAACTATGAAGTATGTACAGTATGCTGTGAATTTTCATTTGCACATCAGAATGTACAGGTGAAAGTATTCTTTCGAATAAATTTAATAAAGCCATTTAGACAGTCCTGCATCGGACTTTTACTCTCAAATGCCCCACTGAAGGTCCAATCCATTCTTCAAACATCAGTATGAACGGGGAAATTGTGCCTCCACCAAAATTGAAATAATTCACGAGTCATTAACTCATTGGCTACATAATCTGGATGTCACATTCAGTAGACTCTTGTTATAGTCTCATATAAAGTTTTGTTATCCCAAAGAACTACAGTGAAATCTGTCTATAGTGGCCACCCAAGGGAAACAAAAAATGTGACCTTCATAGACAGCTGGCATGCTATAGCACGGTTCTTTAACACCAATGATTTGTTCTTCCGGGGAATCATTTTTGTGGCACTATAGACAGGTTGGCTGCTATAGAGAGGTGGCCGCTAAGACAGGTTTGACTGTATTTATAGTCCCAATGTTGAAATATTCTTTGTATATATTGTGTTTTACTAACCGACAGAACAAAACTTTAACCCTAATCAGGCTTTTTTGGCTATGCTATATCTGGGGGGCGGATTCCGCCCCCCCCTTACCCCCCCCCCCCCCCCCCCGAGATCTCGGCCGTCGATCGCGCGATCGCGCCGAAAATCGGCACGCACGTTACCATCACATAATCTACAAGACTGTAATAGTTAATTACAGGAATTAATTTCGTATCAATTAATTATGCTAATTTATGCATAAAATCATAATTAAGGCTGTAAATCACATAATTAAAGCTCCAACACTGCTAATTTTGTGTCTGGACACTCTTTTAGCATTCTTAACAGTTTACATGAAAAAAATCAGGAATCAAACTTGATTTCCAATGTATTTTACTGTTTTTTCAAATTCTTATGTATTTCTTTGTTTTTTCAACCTTTTGTTTTCTATTGTTTTTTGATGAAATTTGTCGACACTTTTGCGGTCATAAACAGCACAAAATTAATTAATTTCAACATAAAAGTAAAAATATCATACATTTATGAATTTTGGCTGAAAACACAATTTGTATTGGAAATGTACACAAAATCATGTTTATGAGTGATTTTGGGGGTGACATGCAAGTACAAAATGTTACGTATACTTGGGAACCGCGTACACCGACGTCGCAATTTGGTCTCAAAAGATGCGCGACATTCGAGAGAATAAGTCATGAAAGCCGTGGCAACTGCTTCGCGCGTCGCAGACATGTTGCGCGAAACGTCTAGGGGGGGGCGGATTCCGCCCCCCCCCCCAGCCTTTTTAGGGTTAATACAATTCAGTAATTTTCACGGTTTGGAAGAATTTGTTATGAGAATCTACTGTGTTAAAGATTGTGTCCGTGATTGCACACCCAAAATCAACTTATTAACCAAATGAGCTAAAACCATTGATAATATGTATATTCCGATGACTCTTCTTCACCTCTCACAAAAACATTGAGGCTGAAACATTTCATAAAACTAACTGCTGATAAAATTCAAACACAATGCGTCAACGTAAAGGTTTTAACATTTTGTTCCTTTGTAAGGTTTGATCAGCAGGTATTCAGTTTTACTAGATGATACACAAATCAGGTCTGGCAGTCAAACTTGTTTCAACTGTTGTATACAATTCATATTCAGTGAACGATGTTACATTATGTCACCACATTGATTGAATTTTATCAGCGTTTATTTTCATAAAACCCGACTTTTAGCCCCATTGCTTTCATGAGAAGTGAAGGTTCACATTACAATGGTTGTATCCTCTTTACTGGATAAACTCATTTCAGGGTTTGCACATCACGGACGCTTTTTTAAAGAAATCTGTGATCCGTGGGACAAATTACTAAGAAACTAGGACGGAAAATTAACAGGTTATTTACGATCAACAGACAAATGAATCTGCCACTATGCTAATTCCAAATTGTCAATCTTGGTCATGTCTTGTGGACAACTTTCCACTTAGGCCCATGAAAGTAGTCGAGTTCATGTTTTTTGTCAGCGTCCGTATCAAATTTTGCTCCCACGCCAAAAAAGTTCAGCACTCAACGCTGATGAAATTCCCGCGTCAAAAAGTCATCCTTCTCTCTGAATGGATGCAGCGCATCGGCCATGTGACGAGTCTCTGAGACTGTCATTGGCCAACCGATGTTTCATTATAACCATTTAAATTGTTTTAAATGTGTTTCATTATAAAAACCAATTAAAAAAAATGAACTTATGATATGTTAAAGCTTGAAATTTACCTTTGTATGAATACAAATACATGTATATATATTAGTTTGTACAAGTAGGAAAGATCAATGTTGATCAAAATTCCTATGCCCCGTGAAAGCATGAAATCAGAGTCAGATGAAAGATGAAATTTGAACAAAACCCCTCATCAAAATCTCGGCATTGGCTGACGAGAACCATGAAATCAACTTTCATCGGCCATAAGTTCAGGACAGTTTCAGTAATATTCATTTATATGGAATGTGCAGATAGGAGGGCTCTATGCTTGTCACATGTCGTGTACATGTCAATAATTGGCTTCCTACAGTGACATTTTGCATTATTTTATGTTTGGAACAGTTATTAAATAGCCACAGTTAACAATTTGAAATTTTACAGAATTCTGTATTGAAGGATCATCACTATTTAGAACCTTCACAATATCTTAATTAATGGTTTGATTCCATAAACCTTTCACCGACCAGTTTATTCTATTGTTAATATTTAATGTTTATCATTAAACTATCATGCATTGTGCACACTTGTGAAATTACAAATACAGTAAACTCTCACTATAAAGAACACTGATATAACATAACCTTGTTATAACTAAATACATTTTTCAGCTTCCAAGTTTGTGAAGTATTATTGTTGTTTTTTGGGGGGGAGGGGTTTCAACGTTGATATAACAAAATTTTAATTCATAACAAATTGTTTGTGGTGCCAAGGATTATAATACATGTAGTGAGAGTCTACTGTATTAAAAGCATGTATCTGTTGTATTTTGTTTGTTATGCAACAATAAAACAAAACTGAACAAAGAGCTAGTTGTAGTTAATGAGATTTTATTTTATTGCATAAATGCATGGCACATAATTTTAGAGTACAAACAAACTAAAACCATGTGCACCAACTGTAATATTGGAATTAAGGCAAAAATGAGCTATTAATTAGAAACAAATGCTGGAAACAATGAAAATGATCACACAGTACGAGGGGATATGCTTACTTCCTCAAATTTAAGCTTGAACATACAGTAGGACTTGTGTGTACAAAGGAAAAGTATCTGTACTTATGTTTGTGATAAAGAGAGAACTAAAATACTACACACCGACCCTGCATGTGAGGAATATATTCTACAGAACCCAGATATATTATATGGTGTACAGAATTGTATGCTCTAGGACTCTAGGGCAATTGATCTACCAGATACACAACACTTTGTCATAGATGGTGCTTTCTCCTGCTAATGCCCATAGGTGTCCCTGTGATCTAGGACTACAACTTTGTGTTTCCATAAAGATATAATGGAGCGAAATTTTAACACTTGTACATAATATAGCCTTTTTGTATTTTATGAGGAATATCTTGCAAGAGAGATGCTATTTCTACACATCTTGTGAAATAAGCAGTAATGCTATATGTAGGTTTTTGACAAAAATCATGAATGGCTATTACCAGGCATTACCTACACAATGAGGAAATGACATTGTCGAAACTAGTCCACATAAGGACATTGGGTAGAAAAAAGCACCATCTGCAGCAAAGCGCAGCATTTGCGGTAGATCCAATTCCATACTCCGAGTAAATCACCCTATCTGACCAACTGTTGCGTTCTTTTCATAATAAACCTTCCTAATCAGAAAAAAAATACATTCATTTCTGATCTCCGGTCAGCAGACTGGAGAATGTAAAAAAAAAATTGGAAAACAAGATCACCCAGTTTTCTTTTAGTGATTTTGTTCACAGAACTGTCTTTTACACGATGAGTATGAATTGAGAACATATACATGTAGGAGCAAATATATTCAACCCTTTTGTTACCAACTTGGCAATACTCCATAGACTTTGACTGTAATACTTTGATGGTGGCCCTGGAAGGGTTAAGAACTGACTGGATATTAAAACACATACAAGTTGGTGAAGACAAAGTTGAGAATAAAATTATGAATTAACTTGTGAATACAATTTCACATTTTCCCTAGATCTAAAGATGAAGGGTAAGGAGTTGTTGAGAATTTACCCAAGTAATTGTCAGTGTACTGAGAATCGTCAGCTTCCAAAACAAGTGCCACTATTATCATTGCTAGAACATGACATTAGTGGCCTTTGCACAGGAAACTGACGAAATAATCTTACTCTATTCCAAGTTTCGATTAGTGGTCATTTCACACTAACCAATCAGATTGCAATCTCAGAATGAGCTAACTGTGACTGCTATGAAACATACTTTTGTATGCACAATTTTGAATGAATAAGCCCATACTGTACAGTATGGTCTTGGTAAATGCTGTGAAACATTTGTAAAGATTTTATTAACCTGTGGCCCAAGAGATTTTGCAATTGCCATAAATTTTAACCCGTTGGAGACTAAGTACGAGTTAACTCGTGTTGGTGTCAATGGAAAATGCGTGTTATAGCGAAATCAAATCGTCTCCAACGGGTTAACAAGGACCAAATCTGGATCCCGTAGGCAATGATTTAACACAAATTTACTACTTAGATCTGTTTGGGTTAGTGTCACAATGAACCCCTCATATCAGCACTCGGACAAAAATACCGTCTGTTATGGGGAATCAACCTTCCCCATGTAGGTAAGTCGGTGGAGCCAGACGTAGTCTCAGTGGAACAACCAACTATACAGAGACTGAAGCTCATGGTTTAGCCCTTACTCTGTATAATTATGAACCCAGTACCAAAATTCTGACAATTAACCTAAATGACATTAATTAACTTTTCGTCATACATATCAATCCTTCTCTGTTTTAGGGTATCAGAGAGGGAATTTAAGGCAATCGGTAACCTTGTAATAATGTAAGCCCAATACCTAATACTTGATCTGAATAAGATATTTCTGATTTCTGAATATACTTTGGAGAATTAAGCAAAACAATATATCCATCGGCTGACATAGAAAATTGTTTATGCAAACAAGATAATAAATAATAAAAGCAGATTGTTTCTTTCTTTTGGCAGTCTGTAGGATGTAGCTCCCATTACAAAATAGGGACGTAATATATACTGTACCAAGGGTTATATTCATAAGGGTGCTCTCGTTTCCACGAGCTACGAGATGGTCCGTGCAAACATATTTTGTCCTTCACTCCTATGTTACAGCTTAAATCATATTAATATGTTATGAACAAACAGTGATGGATCCAAGACCACTAGTTCCGAGACCAAGACCACCCCAAAACATGACCTGTCCATAGGGTTTGTACAGGGGACTCGGACCGAGACCGACAGAATTTGGCCTCGAGGCCCGCCTTGGACACAACACCGCCAACAAATAATGTAAGATTGCATCTTATGCAGTAATAGAGGGATGCATGGACATGTATATCAAACAATTTTATCATTACTTAAATGTTTCCTTTTATCTTCTTTCGTGACATGATGCAACTGGTTTTCTCGTGCCCTGCTTCGTCAAACATGCCACTCCAAACCACACCTCCCTCATTTTTTTTTTGTATTTTTGCTTGTATTTCCTATTTTTTACTGATTTTTTTTCAATATTTTATATCTGCAGTTTACCACTTTACAAAAGAAACACACAAGTGAACACATTAACTATCTATATATGAAAACTATACATTTTTGATATTGGTAAATCATCACAAATAAGAAGAGATTCCCTTCTTCAGCTTTAGCAAACTATATATGAGGGGAAGTGAAATGTATACAATATTGTATGCAGTACAAAACAATACAATGTATTTCCAAAACTCAAATTATTAACAGTCTTGCTCGGGTACATTGAAGATGTCACATGTTGAAGATGTCACTCATTTTCATGCTTCTCCGGTAGTGTGGTGCAAACTACAGACTAGATGCTTGGGGTCATCGCGGAGATCAAACGGATACCTGGGGGGTGGGCTTGCCAAAGCTGCCCCGCCCTCCACGAAACTGGGGCTGGCTGCGTGGTGGGGGTGCTCCACGACCTGTACATGATATGAGGAAATAATTTGTTTTTATTTGTTAACTTGTTTATTTATTCATTCATTCATTTATTTATTTATATATTTATCTATTTATTACTTATTATTTATTATTCATTTTTTTATCACTTATTTTTAACTGGGTTGGAAATAGATTTTATTTGGTGGGCTCCTTCCAAGTCTGCTCAATGAAACTAACATGTCACATTGTGTTCTGATTTTCAGCGGCATTTCTTTAATTTTGAAGGCTAAATTACCATAAGCTCCAGCTTATTCTTATCTATTTCAACATCAAAATGGCATTAATTGAACGGATATTGTTTGGCCTACATCTCTCGTGGCGATACTTTTTAACTTCATCTAGCCAAATTTGAGTTATACAAGTTTTGCAAAATCATTTTTGCTGTCTCTTTGCTGGTTTTGGAGCGAAGGGTAACAAATGCTCCACACAATAAAATTAACTGAAGATCCCCCAGAAGCCGAGAAATGCCCCCAGTGTCATTACCTCCTCCTCGTGGTCCTCCCCTGGGCATGCCACCACGACGGTTGTAGTAGTTCTGCTCCTGCATCTGATTGAAGCTACCGTAGCGAGCATTGGGGTTGTAGCTGAGGTCGGGCCCCCTCGGTGTGAAGGTGTCACGCTGGACATAGGCGTTGTAAGCACCAGGACCTGGAAAATAACACACAAGAAAGTTGATTTTTATAATAATGATGATATTTAATTCTTAGAGACACATAATACCACAAACATAGTCTCTATGCGTGTGAAGGTAATTAATTGAATAAATGAGAATGTGAAAATAACAAGGTGCATCTTCAGCATTGAATCAATTTATCACAGTGGGTCATGGATCTAATGCTTTGGGGGAGGTTCCATAAATTGGGTGCCATATTTGATAAAGCTCTATCACCATCATTTCAGAACGAAGATTTTTTTCACTGGAAAGGAAGATTACTACAAGGCTGGTATTGATCGGTGTGTTCAGTAAGATAGAATGGGCATTTGAAAACAAGAGTGAGGACTTGAAACTGAACACGAGCCCTTATTGGAAGTCAGTGAACACCACGGAGAATCAGACTTATGTGTTCAAATTTCTTTGTGTAGGTGAGGAATACACTACACAGCAATACGTTGAGGGTATTTTTTCATCATCATCATCATCATCATCATCATCATCATCATCAAGCATTATCAAGCATTATTGTCAGATGAAACCTTCAATTAATTTCTTTTCATTTCTTTTCCAGCCATTCTGATCCATTTTGTTGTGTTTGTGTAAGGTGGAATCAAATCTCCTCAGCCATTGCCATGAACTTCTCATTGGATAAGCCGACATTTTGTACAATTTTTTTCACACTTTTTATACTTTTATTCAGCCAAATTTTTTTATCTCTCACTTCATTATCTTCAAGTTACAATCAATTGTTTAACAGCAAAGATTTGTTACAAGAGGCCAATATTTTACAGTAAATTTGTCAAACTCCCACAAACACATGATGAAATTAATTTCAAGCAAAATCATACTCCTCAGTCACATCTCGCCTGCAAATTTGGACAGGCCACAGATTAGTTACTTTTCAGAAAATCTAACTGTCCCCAAATCTACTTATCTAGCCCAACTCAACTATTTCACACATTTATGCAAAGACTACTGTTGCATTATTGCTTAATGCTTGTTTTGGTGGCAACAGGTCAAATATGAAATTGAGTTCTTTTGTTACGTACCTCTTGGTTGTTGCGGGGTGGCATATCTCTGATTACCCCTCATGAATGGAGCGCTGCCCCCTCTTGTCCGGAACCCTGGATTGGGCCCGCCTCTCTTGTTGCCACGCCCATTACGATAGTAGGGTTGGTAGCCTGCATAACTGCTCACTGATGGAACAAACAAGACAAAATACAGTAAACTTTGTGCAAGTCGAATCACTGGGGACCACACAAATCATGTTGACTTAGATGATATTCAAGTTATAGTTTTGTATACAATCCTATGTTAGAGATGAAGGAAACATGTATAGGAAATTGGAGGCTGTCAAAAGTGTACCAAGGCAGAGAGGGAATGGGAAATTTATGACATCTTTACGGTCATGCTGACAGGCAGAGATCAAAAGGTCAACCAATTAAGACCATCAAGCATGACAGTTATGGCCACTTCAACCTAGGCGAATGATTTAACACATGTTTGCTCCTTTTGGGACTTGAAAATATGTTCGAGATGGGCGAAATTCGATTTAAAAAAAATTGACATACAAGAAAAACTTCCCATTGAAAAAGCACAGAGCAAATTGGGACTGTCAAAAATATTCGACATAGGTGATAAATTGACTTGTGCAACGTGGAGTTATGGGAGTCACCTGTAGTTAACCACTGTCACACCACTACAATTTCTGGTAAAACATGATGTTGAGGGTTCGAGGGCAGGAATTAACCGAAGGTCACCTTAGGCCATTTTCACAACACCTGACTTGTTTGGCCGATGACTTTTTTGAGACATGAAGATTCATGTAAATCCTTACATTCTAAATGATTTAAGTATTTTCTTGATAAGCCCACTTTTGGGATGTGCAAATCATGGACACAGGCTTTGAATGAACAGGGCTACCGCATTTTCCTCAATTTAATCAAGAATGTGATTATTGCACAGATTTGCACACAGAAAATGAGATTTAATTCAGCACGATTTCCTTCTTCAGCATAAAAAAATATTGCTGTATTGCCACAGGGTACATTTTAAATAAGAAATTATTCCTCGTTTTGTTCTGATCATTCAATTACCTGGTGGGTCATTAGGATGTACTACCGGCTGATCCAATTTATTATCCTGGCTGGGCGAATGCGTCCTGTCAACATCCCCGCTGCTAGAATGGTCATAGTCCTGATTCTGATCTAAAGACTGGAAGTTGCCCATGTCTTGGGACTGTCCCACTTGGTTGGGAGGGGACGACTGCATCTGCTGCATCTGAGGGGACGACCTCATCGAGTTGGTCATTTGGAAAGGAGGGGCGCTGGCATTCATTGTTGACTTTGATGGTGGGATGGGACCTAAGCATTAATAAAGAGAACACCACCACGACAGCATGAGAAAAAGAATTTGATAATAAACCAATGTGTTCAAGACCAAAAACAAAATCTATTCACAGATGATGTTTTGTGCCTAAGACCTACAGGGTTAATTACAACCAGTAAGGAATAAAAAATCAACTGCCAGAATGTACTGAAAAAGTCTTCAGGTCAAAGAAATTTAAGAAAACTTAATCTCATTTTGGTAAAAGACTCGCTTTCCTCTGAAACCAAGATTTCACAGAAAATGAGTCACGAGGGACATGACACCCATTTGAGGTCACACAGCCTCTGTATGGTGCCCCTAGAGTGTATACTATCAATGTGTTTAGTTTTGGCCCTGCCTCAGTCTCCAGGGGGCCAGATGTACCATTACTGGAATAGTAAATCCCCACCTGCTAACGTTCATTTCTGCCAAGTTTGGTCTAAATCCAATCATGTGTTTTAGAGAAGATGAAAATGTAAGAAGTTTATGCACAATGAACAACTTTCGTAAAAACAAACTTGTTCCCTTACTGCATTAGCTCAAGACTCAAAATTTCCCAGAAAACAAACCTTTTCCCTTATTCAATATCAGGAGTCTCCTTCCATCCCCCCCCCCCAATCAATTTGCTTAACATAATTACAGAGAATTTACTCACCCTGTGTTACTTCTGTCGTGGGCTGCTCCCCAGGGAGGGGGATAGTGGCTTGTGAGGGGTCGGTGATGGTGAGGGGGCTAGACGATGACCCTTGGGTCATTTGTGACGATAGACTCGACGTTACGCTGTCCCCAGCCAACTGATTAGAACCTGTCGATCAAATACATAAATCCATTAAGACAAACACATGTAAATTGTACAATGTCATGACAATCGTGTGTTATACCGATACACAAGACAACAATAACGTCATTTTGAATTTTGTGTATGCATTGCATAGTTTTGCTTATCCACCCCCATGGTCCATATCGTCATCCCGGTGGTAAAATAAACGTCCTACAACTCAAAACTTTAGACCAGTTATGCTGTCACTAAATATCGGCACATAAATTAAAGGGCAGTGACATGATTGGGAGAAACAAAAAAATAATGCCTCTTGAACTAAACTGGTTGAAAGATATATCAATGGATACACTAGCTGGATTCTATCTCCTGGCTAGAAGGATTTATCTTAAATTGGTTTACTTAAAGGCAGTGGATCTCATTTGCAAACATCCCCGCAGACCAGGAAAAGATAACCCATGCCCTTAGGCTATTGATGAAGGGCATGTCTGTGAAATCTGGGGGGGAGAAATTGCTTAGAATTTGAAAAAAGCGAAAGAAAAACAATAGCCGTTTAGTGTAGGTTCTATGGTAGGAATTTTTTCCTCGCGAGAAAAAAAATTCAAATAAAAGTCTAACGGTCACTATAATTCCACTAAAACTGAGTTTCTGGCTCCTATATTTTGCTAAAGGTTCCCAGATGACATTTTCTTCTAAATGCTATTGCATTTACACAATGTTAATTTCTAGGCATGCAAAAGAGATCCCCTGCCTTTAAAGGCAATGTCCATCCTCACATCAAGTTGCTTTTAATTTAAGCAGAACAATTAGAGAAACATATTAATGAAAGTTTGGCGAAAATCCACCAAAGAATAACGGAGTTATGAACTTTCAAAGTTTTAATTTTGTGACGTCACATATGAGCAGCTCCCCATATGTGATATAATATCAATTCAATAAATTGCCACTTTTTTATATTTTCATGATAATTGAATGGGAGTTTTTTTTCATAGAAGCATGTATGAAATAATGTTTCTAATTACATATTGAATGCACAGGTAACATCATTTTCAATTTTCTGAGAAAATGGCACTTGTAGGAATTTATATGACATGACAATGGGGGAGCTGCTCGCATGTGACGTCACAAATTTAAAGCCACTGGCTAACATTTACCACATTAAAAAAAATGTGAGTTACATAATCCTCCACGCTCGAAGTGTCTTTGATAAGGTCTAAAAATGAAGCCCTCAAAAAATTGTATTTCAAAATGATGATTTAGTGCTTTAAAAAAGTAAGAATTGGACAGCATATCAACATTGACCCGGATCACGCTTGCCATTTCTCCATAGTAGAATTACTGGGTGTGCAGGATTAGGACTAATTTTAATCCATCCACCGGAGTGAAATTGTTTATTCATGCATACTTTGGCCATTGGCAAGCATAACTTTCCAAACCTTTTGTATCTTAGGGTGTTTATTTGTTCCATTGAACACTACTTGTAGGCCAGATATCAAAGTTTTAACAATTTTTTAAATTGAAGAGCTGCCCAATGTTGGAAGCCTATCATTAACCTGATTTAACTGGGCTATTTGTCAGAGGGTGGGGGGGGGGTCAAAATGTTGACCCCCTTCAGATCCTCAGGCCGCCAATTCGGCGATCGGCCGCGAAAATTTGCATAGCGTATAGAGCCGAATGTAAACTACACGCACTGTATAATAATTTTTAAAAAATTATTTTTTTCTATTTTTAAGATAATTACATTATGGGCAAATAGGTGCATGAAAATTTTATGTTTTAGCCTATAAGCTCACTGACAATAGCTGTAGAGTATACTCATCTTTCGTGAAAACATTTCATTCTGACATTTTTTCGTATAATTATCTACAAAAATGTTGCCGAAATTTGGAATAAATTTTTCTTAATGTATTTTATTGTTTGTGAATTTCTTATGTATTTCTTTGTTTTTTCGACCTTTTGTTTTCTATTGTTTTTTCGGTGAAATTTGTCAGGGACACTTTCGCGATCATAAACAGCATAAAATTAATTCATTTCACCCAGTAAAAGTAAAAATAATCATACATTTATGATTTTTGGCTGAAAACACAATTTGCATTGATTTTGTACACGAAATTATGTTTTTGAGCAATTTTTGGGTTGACATGCATGTATAAAAAGTCGCGCAGCGTCGTAACGGTACGTCCGAATTTCGCGAAAATGGTCTCAAAAGATGCGCAAGACTTGAAAGTAAAAAGTCAGGGAGCGACGCGATCAAAAAATTTTGTGCGGCGGCATGGTCGCGAAATTTGTCGAGGGGGGGTCAAATTGACCCCCCCCCGTTAATATAGGGTTAAAAACTTTAAAACCTCATAACTCCGCTATTCTTTGGTGGATTTCGCCAAACTTTCATTGATGTGTTTCTGTCATTGTTCTACTTTTATCAAAACCAACTTGACGTCAAGGTGGACCTTGCCTCTAAGCTAAATCAAGTGTGAACATCTGTTTTCTCGTGCCCCGATAAAAATACCTTCCATAGAACCCTACACAACAGATTTGTCTGTCATAAGGCATTCAGATGGAATTTGTTTTAGGAGTCAACTTTTGACTACCAAATTTTCACAATGTATCTTTACACAGTTTACTTGATTCTAGAATAGTTTCACGTCAGTTGATGACTAACCCCAATCATGTCATTTACCTTTAATGTCCCTAGGACCAAAATTCTTTGACACAGCAGTCTATGGGGATAACTGGAATGGTCGCCTATTGATTGTTCACTTTTTAGAAGCTTTTTGTGATCATTTTGAACTACAAGTTTTTCTGGGCTTCATTTATAGACCTTATTACAGACAATAGTAGCTGGAGGGTCATGTAGTTCAGATTATTTTAACTGGAAACATTGTCAATCAACCAATCTCGTCTGGTATTTACCCTGCTTACCTAATGACGGTGAGAACCCTTCGTTACCAGCAAGCCCTGACGTGCCGTACTGTGACGATGTGTGTGACAATGTCTGCTGGTTGAGCATTGTGGACTGAAGACTGGTAGACCCTCCTTGTAATACCGATGGTTCCTGTAATACAGAAAGGCATGGATGAAGATTGGGAATCACTGTTGAAAAATGATCAACACGCAATGAAAATCAGGCACAGATGTTAGTTGTGACGAGGTCCATAAAAACAAAAGAACTCGCCAATAGTCAAAACTGAATCTTACCAAAGACACATTGTTTAAAAACCATAAAGCATGCTGATTTTGTCAAGTGTTTTGATCATAAGGCATTTATATTCATTGATAGAAAAGTCAATATCAAAGCCGTTTTGTTTCAAATTTTACATCAGCATTTCATTTAGAAAGTAACTGATTTTATGTAAGCTAGTAAACACAAGAAATCTTCCCATCACTAAAGACTGTACAAAGTCAATGACATGGCATGACTGTCATTAAGAAGTATGTCAAGGACAGTAGAGACCATCTGTCACAGAAAAGTGTAGGGCAGACACAAATTTGAAAGCCTTTCAAAAATGCATGCAGTATCTATCAATGGGCCAATAATTGCACTACACTAACAATTCATAATATCTTTCAAATTGCATAATTAAAGGCAAGGTTCACCCTGACATCAAGTTGATTTTAATAAAAGGAGAACAATGAGAGAAACATATTAATGAAAGTTTTCCGAAAATCCACCAAAGAATAACAGAGTTATGAGGTTTCAAAGTTTTAAATTTCTGACTTCACATGCGAGCAGCTCCTCATATGTCATGTGATATAAATTCCATAAAAGTGCCGTTTTCTCAGAAATTTGAAAATGATTTTACTAGTGCATTCAATATATTATCAGAAAATGATTTCAATAATCTATAATCAAAAAATAGGCAGTTCGACTGGCGCAGTCGATGGTTGCCTCCGCAGCCTGCATCCCATACACAATTGGGATGGTAGTAAAAAACTTCAGTTACATGGTAGCATAGACAATAGATGAATAAAGCATATGATAAGCCATGTGAGCTTTGACAAGTTACAGTAAAATCCAATTTACCGCTCGGTCAAGTTATGCGGTAACGAGCCGCAAATAGACAGTATTCAATGGCCCGTGACCTTTGACCTCTTCGACGGTTTCAACATCCCAAATCGGAAGAATTGGTCCTTATATAAGATACTTCTACCAAGTTACATAACATCAGAACAAGTCATACTCCAGTTTATCAACAGGGAATGAACCCCATATCAGAATATTTAAGGCCGGTGACCTTTGACTTTGAGCTCCGCAAAATTGTAATCGTTTATTAGTGCTTAATAGAAAAAAAAAAAACATACTTCACTCCAAATAACATAAGAATCTGACAGGTCGTTTCTTCAATTATCGAATGGGTAACGAAGTCCCAAATCAGACATCATTTTAGGCTCGGTGAAGTTTTGACCTTTGACCTTTCAGCTCCAAAAATCCTAATAGTTTATTGGTGCTTATAATAAAATAACTTCACTCTCAAAGGTTCATCAGCACGACAGCTCTCATTAACGGCGTTAACGAGGCCGAATCAGACATGATTTAAGGTCGTGGACCTTCGACTTTGATTTTGAACTCCAATCTAATCAGTTTCAAATTTGGGTGCCATAATACATATATTTTCTTCAACCACCTTACATGAAAATCAAACTGGCGGTTTCAAGTTATCGGTAACGAGCAAATCAGAACTATTTTGGCGGTACCTTCTGACCTTTCAGCCCAAAATCTAATCAGTACATTGGTGCGTCATAATAATATTACTCAAGTTACCATGACAATCGACAGCGCTCTCAAGTTATCGGCGGGTAAACAAGCCACATAAGTACATATTAAGGGCGCCGGGGACCTTTGACCTTTGACTTTCAGCAAACTCTAATCAGGTTTCATTGGTGGCTCATAGTAACATAATGGGGCCTAGTTACATAAATTCGATGCAGGGGTTCTCAAGTTATACGGCGGTCAACGCAAAATCAGACATGATTAAGGGGCCGGTGGCCTTTTTGACCTTTGACTTTCAGGTCTAAAATCTAAATCAGTTTCATTGTGGGCTCATAGCATATACTGGTCCTAGTAATAAAATCGATGGGGTTCTCAAGTTATAGGCGGTAACGAGCCCAAATCAGACATATTTAAGGCCGGTGACCTTTGACCTTTGAACCTTTTCAGCCGCGCAAAATCTAATCAGTTCATTGGTGCCGTCATAATACATACTTCAAAAATTACATGACAATTCCAACAGCCGCCTCGAAGTTATCGGGCGGTAAGCCAAATCAGACTATATTTAAGGCCGGTGACCTTTTGAACCTTTGACCTTTAGACTCCAACATTAATGCAGTTTCTTGTGCTCAATAGTAGTCCTTGGTCCTAGTTACAACTTCAAAAATCCGGATCAGGGGTTTTCTAAGTTTATCGGCGGTAAGAGTTCCGGTAAGGTGACCGACGGAGCGGACCGGACGACAGACGGAAACGCACGTGCACGGACACCGAAAACATGATGGCCCGCGGCAACTTCGTTGCGGGAGGCATAAAAAAAAATTTCAATTTATCATGAATCATTACAAAATGGCAATTTATGGAATTTATATTACATGACATATTGGGAGCTGCTCGCATGTGACGTCACAAATTTAAAACTTTGAAACCTCATAACTCTGTTATTCTTTGGTGAATTTTCGCCAAACTTTCATTAATATGTTTCTCTCATTGTTCTGCTATTATCAAAACCGACTTAATATCAGGGTGAACCTTGCCTTTAATACATAGTAGAATTCAAAATTGCAATGTGTGAAATGGGCTTAACTCTAAAAGAGATGGATTTTTGGGACCCATCTCACAATCCACCCCCCCCCCCAACTTGGCTTATTAGTTGGCTTATTAGGATTAAAGTTACCTGCCACATGCAAATGAGTCACCCAGTCATTCTTACCTCTTGCTTTGATAACTGTGTGTCTACTGGTGGACTAGGGAACTCGGGCAGCTCATTTGACGTCTGTGATGACCCGTACTCAACTTGGACGCTACTCGTACTCGTTAAATCCTGTTGCGTTCCAAACCCCGTGGTGGTGCTGTCTAGCGTTTGTTGTGAGTAGGCCGATTGGTCGGGAAGCCCCTGCGAGGCGTAATTCTGTTGAGAGCTGTCCGTATCTCGGTTGTGACTGGTACGACGTCTGTTCTGTCGTTAGTTGTGATGGAGTACCCATGGATTGCTGGGCTGAGAGGGTGTCGGCTAGTGTTTGATGGTCCATAACTCCTGGCTGGGAACTCTGGTCCAATTTTTCTGAAGTCAAGATATATGGGAATTCATCATTGACAAAGTACACTTTCATGTATATATTCTGTCTGTGCCATCAATTATGAAAGGCAGTGTAGGCCTAAAGTTTTAGTACATGGTGAAAAATTGATTTTTCCTTGCGTTTCTTCTAAACAGAACAATATCATACAGTCATGGACAATAGTTTGGAATATTTTTGTTTCTTTGCATAGCCCTATTTTACAGTGCAGATTTCTTACAATCTATGATCAATCACCCATGCAAGCATCAAAATACATTCATATATTTTTCAATTAAGTTCAAATGAGCTCTACTTCAAGACAAGAAATCTGTTCTGGATATGAATGAAAACTGCATTTGGTAGGAAAAATAAATATATTCCAAACTTTTGTCTATGACTGTGTATCTATTAATGTCCTGAACATCACATGCTCTGAGACAATTCCATTTTAAGAATTCAGTGAACAACAAAAATTAGGGGGCAACATTTTTTGCCATAGGTTATGTAAATAGTGATATCTGTTCTCTGAAATTCAAAAATCACAAATCTGTCATTACCAACAATTTTCAGTAGGTGTGAGATTGTTTCCTAATGTTCATATGACAATACCATATTTTGTAAAAGATTGATAAAAAAGTTCTGTGATTGACCAAAACCATACTTGGTTTGTAAGTTTAACTCATTGTCTACTGGCAAGGTACAGTTAACTATATGCAAAAGCACATTTTCAAGTAATTGTTCTTAACTGAGTAAAGATAGCAAAGTAATGCAATTAGATGTGATGACTGATATTTACCTGTAATTGTAATAAATTACAAATTTGAGAAATTCAATAAATTTGGGGGACAACATGATTGTGAGATTCCGCAAAATCTTTCCCCTGATTTGAGACCCCCTTACTGAACAAAATGACAACGAAACTTAAAGTGACAGGCTAACATTGTGGAGATTCGAATTAAAAAATTGTCAAACTTTGATATCTGAGCTACATAGTAGTGTTCAAATGTACAAATAAACACCCTAGAATACAAAAGTTTGGAAAGTTACACTGCCAATGGCAAGTTATGCATGAATAAAAAATTAAAACTCGGGGCAAGTTTTAATAGCCCACATGTACACACAGTAAGTCTATGGGAGAAAATGGGCAAGTGAATCCGGTCAACTTACGATTTTCACTTTTTTAAGGCACTAAATAATCATTTTGAAATACAATTTTTTCAGGGCTTCACTTTTAGGCCTCATCAAAGACACTGGTAGCATGGGGAATCATGTGGCTCAGATTTTTTTAACTGTGGTAAATGTTAGCCAATACCTTTAATTGGTAACTTCTTGTCATGATTTTTACCTGTTGAACCAGCTGATGACTGGACATTATTTGTGAATGTTGACGACGGGATGAAAGGCTGTGACACGGCTACTACAGCGGGATCCATGTGAGGTGCTGGAGGAAATAAAAACAAAAGTTTATAATGATCAGTGTTGGGTCAAGACCAGAGGGTCCATGATCAAGATCAAGACCAAGATCAAACACTCTGAGATCAAGATCTGTTCCACGGAATCATGTTTTCACCATTCGGCAATGAGTGAATTATTTTAAAAGCTTTTTGAAATGATATTTCACATAACAATGTTGGTCTTGAGCTGATCTAAAACAAAAAATCCAAAAACAGAAGCTCCTACTCCAAGATTAAGACCAACACCTTCAGATCAAACACAAGATCGAGGTCACAGATTGCCAATCTTAACCCTATATTAACTGGGGGGGTCAATTTGAACCCCCCCCCCCCCCCCCGACGAATTTCGCGACCATGCCGCCGCGCAAAATTTTTTGATCGCATCGCTCGCTGACTTTTTACTTTCAAGTCTTGCGCATCTTTTGAGACCATTTTCGCGAAAATCAGACGTACCGTTACGACGCTGCGCGACTTTTTATACATGCATGTCAACCCCAAAATCACTCAAAAACGTGATTTCGTGTACAAAATCAATGGCAATTGTGTTTCCAGCCAAAAATCATAAATGTATAATTATTTTTGCTTTTACCGGTTGAAATTAATTAATTTTATGCTGTTTATGATTGCAAAAGTGTCCCCAACAAATTTCATTGAAAAAACAATAGAAAACAAAAGGTCGAAAAAACAAAGAAATACATAAGAAATTCACAAAACAATAAAATACATAAGAAATTAATTCTGATTCAGCATTTCTTCTGACAGATAATTGTTAGAAATGTCAAAAAGAATATTATCACCAAAAATTAGCATTCTGTGAGCTGTTAAAGGGAGTTACCCAAGATACCCAACACTGATGACTATCACAAAACAGGTTCAGAGAGAATGTCAGATGTAGGTTACATGTCAGTGCATTATTTTCAATGGTACAGCCCCAGTGCATAAGTAACTTGTGATAAAATATGGTTCATAAATAACTACTCAACTACTAATGCTGTCACGTGTTAGTGTATTATTTTCACAGGTTTACCTTAGTGCGACTTAGTAACTTGTAACATACAGTTTACAAATAAATAATGCATTGATAATCCTGTAAAAACTGGATTTGCACTGTGTGCATGAGTAGACAACACAGTCAGACCGCAGCACTGGAGATAATGAGGCAAAAGCTGCGATTTTATTCAGCACGCAAGATTTCTCTGTGCACTTTCAAAACTTAATGAGCTGAGACACCTCTTTTCTAAAATTGAATTAATTCATGATCACAATGGTGTATAATAAAAAGATGAGTATGACAACATAGAAGACACTTCAAACTTAATGTCTGCATGTGTATTATTTGATTTGACCACTGATTATAAAACTTTAGGTCAAAAAGGTGATTCAAAATGGAATTTTTCTTTTCTGTTCATCAAGTTCAAATGTTGGTTAAATATCCTTGCGTCCTGCCAATTTTTGTATCATTATAAAGAGCATCTACTCACCTTTCCTTCTATGTCATTTGTTTTGCTATTTATCCTTTAACACAGTCAGGAACAAGCAAAATATAACAATGCAAAATATGGCCATGGATTTCTGCATTCCAGGCCTGTGATTGGCTGTCTCCACACCAGTGGCGGGTAATTCAAAACAAGACCACCCGCTGTGGTGACCTTGAAGTGCACATGTTTACCAGATGTCTGTTATGTAAGCATGGTTTGTATTCTCTGTGGCCAATTACAGTTTAGCACAAAACCCCAGCATCCAATGAAATGAAATGCTTTCTCATATTTTCCTCTACAGAAAATATGTACTAATGTTGCATTTTGCTTGTTCCTGACTGTGTTAAAACATGAATAGCAAAACAAATAACATAGAAAGAAAGCTGAATAGATGCTACTTTACGCTCTGATAGAAAAATTGGCAGGACGCAAGGATATTTGACTAGACTTTAAACTGTTCAAAAATTCATTAATATTTTGTTTTTAAGATCATATTTCAACCTTAATTTGCACATTTGTAAAAAACGAAAATATCAAAATAAAATATATGGTTGGAAAGTGTGAAATATTTCCTTTAAAATCATATATTACATTACAAATATGAAACTTATTTTCAAGGTTTATTTTGGGTTTGAAAATGATGTGTGTCTGCTCATTAGATATGCATGACATGCACGCACCCATACAATCTGAATAAAAGGGATTTTCTTATGTGCTGCTGCCTGACTGAACAGGCCCGCTACGTGTAAACAGCATACCAGCAATATTCTAGGAAGGTGTCTCTAAAGGGTACATACAAGAAGGCTGTATTAGGCATACATAATTATTATTGTCATTTTTATGTCGTTAAGCGTGGCTGAATCTATTACACTTATAGAAGCAAGTGAAGACACTATATTGTAAACCCTATTTATAAAACAATTACAGCAAGGATTGGAGTTCATACATTAGTGTGATCCAGCACCACTCAGGTATTTCACATGCTTATAAGGCACCTTACATACCACCTCCTCTTTCCACTGATATACTAACCAACAGCTCGTATATACATGTATTAACTATTTTTCTCCACATAGGCGAACACATCTTTGCACCTACTAAGTTTTAGCCTTACTACCATAGTACCATTATGTTTTCATTTGAAGCATTTACACCTGCCGTAATATTTCCAATCATAATATGGGTCCGGTCAATCTCTGGACAGAATAGGATGGTAGAAGTGAAGGGATAAAGTTCCTAATTTGTAAAAACAGCGAACATTTTGCTAACCAAAATGTAGGTCCATGATTAGGGCCTGAAGACATGGATGACCTCAACATCTTGAAAGACATGTCTGAACTTAACATCTTGAGGGAAAGAGGGGTTAGGGATAATGGAATCATACTGCTATTTTATGACAACTCCACTGGGCATTTTTCTAAACAACTGTGTCAAAGTGCCCAAAACTACAACACTTACAATCATAGTCTAACATTGAGTCTTGGACAAAGTTGAAACTACCAAGGACCGGTGCTAATAGCTCGTTGACATCTCTGTGTGTCTGTTTGGGGGGCGGCATTTCGATTGGTTCTGGTGCCGGCGGTACGTCCACCACTGACGATGATAAGACTCTAGACTGCGGTGTGATGTCACTGAGTTGCTGCTGCTGCTGCTGCTGTTCTGGGGCCATACTACTGGGCATCTGATTCACCTAAAGAGAGAAAACACCACTAAGTTAATTATGTTTTTCAATTTAGGCTGGTAATGTATGATCCACTGACAAGATCACTGAAAGGAAGGTCAGGATTAAAAGACAAGACTGAGTACTTACTGAACAACAAGAAACAATTGGCTAGCGGGCTAGTGTTAACAGAAAATGCTGCAGCATCAACTATTACTCCAGTTGATCTTTTTTTGAAAGAAGGATTTTGTTTGTGTGTGTGTGTTTTCTTTTTCTCACTGAACTATTTTTTTACATATTAACATGCAATGGCTTATTGAAACCCAACCCTCCGACAGTGTTTACTTTTTACGGTTGTGCGTTTGCAGACACCCCCCCCCCCCAACTCTTAAATCCATCAAATCCACGTCTCTGAAACCCAAGTACGATACACTTACAACAAGAGGCACGGAGGGCATGGCAGGAGGGGGCATCTGATCTGAGCTGACCAGGCCATAGTAGCTATTCATTGTCATGTAATATCAACCCCCCCCCCCCCCAACCCAACCCACTTAGCAAATAATGCATCAAATCTCTCTCTCTAAAAACTCCTCATCTACACTAAACTTACATCGAGAGGCACAGAGGGCATGTTAGGAGGGGCTATCTGGTCCAAGCTGACCGGGGCATTGTCACTTCACCCCACCCCCATCCCCACCCCATCCCCACCCATCCCCCACCCCACTCCACCACAAATCCATCAAACCCGCCTCTCTAAAAAATCCTCATCTACACTTAACTTACATCGAGAGGCACAGAGGTCATGGCAGGAGGGGGCATCTGGTCCGAGCTGACCGGGGCGTAGTAACTATCCGTCGTTACTTCGTTTGGCGTCTCCTCGTAGTCCGGTGTGCTCTCGGTGTACTTCTCCTCAAATTCCTCCTCTGGGGGCTCGTAGGGGGCAGGAGCCACCTCCTCAGGGGCAGCTTCAGGCGCCTCTTCTACTGGGGGGATTTTATCCAGGTAGCCACATCGATGGATTCGATGTACCAAGAGGTTGAGCTCTTTGTCTGGTGGTGGCAGTGATGTACAGTCAAGGAAAACACATACAGTCAACACTAGGAGCCAAATCTATTAGGTTGAAGAAACTCAGCCCCAGGGTTCTTGACACTCACCTGAGCTCCTGCAACCTCTTCCTTTCCATGCACAATATGATGCTACTAATGCGCTTATACTACTTATAATATGAATTTGCATGTTTTGAGAAAAGTAATTACACAATTGTGTTCAATTGGGGGACGTGTCATGGCTCAATGGACAAGAATTTGGCTTCCACGTCATGGAGATTGTGTCCATAAAGCTGGAGGTCCCCTGTTGAGACAGAAACACCTCAGCATGTATCAAAACCCTTGCACGTCATCAGAAAGAGAAGGGTGAAAACCTGGTGTTGTCATCACATGTGGACATGCATATCAGTACATGGGGCTGGCTGCCTACACATAATAGTCGTAATTAGTCAGTTTTCTACAGTCCCTGTTATTAGGACTGATGACTAATCGAGGAGGAGGAGGAGGAAAAGCAGGAGGAGGAAAAAAAGAAGGGGGAGGAGGAGGAGGAGGAAGAGGAGAAGTAGATGACAACGAAGACGACATAGATGACGATAAAGAAAAAGCTCAAGAAAAGCATGTATTGATCTTTCTGTAATAAAATTTCTACCTGCTGGGCGATTTCTTGCACGTGCCCCCACCCCCTCACCCCCCCCCACCCCCCAAGTCAGAGATAACTCACAATCAACCCAGGTCAGTTGGGGTTAAGGATACACGTTGTTCCACACACTTCTTTTTCGTCCTCATTCAAGTAGCTGTCCAGATGGTTCGTTGCCAGCTCCAATTTCTTGTCAAAGCTATGAGAAAAATTCAAAATGAACATACTTAAAATGATTAGGTTTCTGTTTTTTCAGATTTTCAGTAACACATCATTTACTCATGTCCATTACAACGGCAGAGCTACAGGTGTACCAACTTTTCTGACCAGAAAACAGAGATAATTTTGATTAAAAAATTGGGAAAAAAGTGTTTCTTATTGGAGTGAGTAGTACAATTATCAAGAATAATAGGAATATCATACTGAAGCAAGAGCTGTGAATGGTCAAAATTCTGATTTTTTTTTCCTCCAAATTTAGGATTGGGATGCATACATTGGTTTGTATTTCTTTCTTTCTTCCAAGCACACTAAAGCCAGTACATAATTTTGATTAATCTGACAAATGTTAAATTCATCTTTCAAAATGTACTACATTGTCCCTCGGACATCAGAAAACATCTAAACCAACCATGTTTTGTTTGTTTCTTTGTTTAGAAAGACATATTGAGATTTCTAAATCAATGATCATCAAAGAGATATATCTTTGTACTAAACTATGGCAAAATGTTAGGGGTACCCAACACTTTATCTTTTATTCACTTTTCAAAGATGAAAACATTTCAAAGCCTATAATATTCACGGCATGGAGTAGGAGAAAAATTAATTCTTCACCAATCACCATAGCTATACACAGCCTTTATAGCGCAATGACATGTTTGGGAGCAGTTGACAATGCTTCTAGATCCAAATCAGTAAAACATATACCAATTGTATGACAAGGTTGAAATGTCTGATTACAAAATTTTCACAAGAGAAACCTTAAATAGTGTACTTGTCTACTTGATTCTAGAATTATTTTATCTAACATTGAAGACTGCTTCCTATCTTGAAATTTCCCTTTAACTCTTGGGTTTTTACCCCAAAGGTGACCTTTGACTGACCTCTTGTTTTCATTTGACGTCTCTGTGCTTTCTTCCGTTTCCTCCCTTGATGGATTGACGAGTTTAAAGAGTTCATCTAGGTGGTTCAGCTCTTCCTCCTCTAGATTCTGCAAACAGATAAAGGTCATCAAATGGATCACAGGTGAAACGTTATAAAAAATACTTACAAAAGTTCAGGGTTTCATTCTAAAACATTTATTGATCTGATCAAGTGACCATTTACTGACCTACATGCAGATGATATATGTGACCTGTCACCACGATACCCTGATAAAGTCTCACATCTTATGGAACATAAACATAGACAGAAAATACTTTTGTGAAAAATATTTATTAAAACTTTTGCCACATGCAAAGGTCATAAAACTTTGGATTTTTGAAGACACTACACTTTCATACTTTATCTCATTATCATGATGTTTGGCACTTCCCTTACTGTTGGGTTGTGCAGCTTTGTCAGAATATTGTGGTGACCGGTCACATATGAGCCTCATCTGACAGTCAAACATGTATGCTAATATTAGTGTCATACTCGTACTGACATTATGTAGTTTTGTTTTATAAGCATTATTAATAGATTTTTTCTATTTATAGTGGAAAGTCATCAAGTTTGTTAACATTGCCGCTCATACACTGTACCAATATCTTTTCCTTAGTATTGATAGTATATTATACGGTGAATGGATTTGTGCAAAAATTGTAATAAAAATTTTAATTGAAACTTTAAATTCAGAAAAATTTCGGTATGGACAGTCAGTTGGCAGTCAGTTTACTCAATTACAGCGAAATGGCAAGATTGGAAGTACCCTCAATTTAGAACACAGGCTCCAGCAGGGTTGGCAATTTCCAGGAAATACCTGTGATTTCCACCCAGGCGGAAATATTGGAATACTGGAAATACGGGAATTACTGGAAATACTGGACATACTTGGGAAATACTGGAAAACGTGGGCAATACCTAGCCGTGTACTCTTGAAGTGGTACAAGGTCAACAAAAAATGCCATTAATGCAGTTCATTTGGGCTCTTCTTACACAAAACCATCTTGAACTGATAAATTTCAGATGAAAATACCCTGAAATACCTCTCTTCAATTTTGATAATTTAATTCAGTGTTATTTCACATACTGTCCAATACATACAGTATCACACTGTACATTATTCAGGTGTTACATTGTGGGGTGCAGCCCTCATCTTGCTGAATATACAGGGTCAAAATCAACATCTGTCAATGGGGTGTGCTATTTTAAGTGTTCTGGATTTATGGAGCAATTCAGATATTTGCAGACTGAAATGATTCAAAACAATTTCCAAAATAAAGTAGGTGATTTTAAAATTTCCATATTTTTAGTATTGATTTGGCTGTGTAGAAAATTTGTCCCACCAATCATAATGAGTCCCTTGTTCCCACCATCACTCAAGTTAGGTTTTTGTTGTATTTTGTGTTGAATCACACTTACTGAACAACTATCTCTACATTTTGGAGTTATTATCCTTCAAGAAATAAAATTTATATAGTATTTCCCAGTATTTCCCGGTGTTTCCCGTTTTTGTCAAAAATAGCAAGGCGGTATTTACCGGTATATACCGGTATTTACCGACCAACCCTGGCTCCCAGATATCAAGTATCCCTTTTCAAGTTTCTGCTGTGAAAAGTTCACAGTCATCCATTTCCTCTCTGTTTCACAATTATTATCAGAATATGCTGGGATAGTGAAATTTGTTGTGTAGCTTTCTATGTGATCTATCGAGGCTGGAAATCAATGTTTGTGTCGCCTCTAGAAAACAAATTCATAACACCCATTTTAGCATATATTGGTATGTGTTTTAACTCATTTGGTTCTTGACGCATTTTTTATTTCTCCCAACCATGTCACTGCCCTTTAACGCGTTGGAGACTAAGTCCAAGACATCTCAGATTCAGGTCTCTAAGAAATGTGTGTTACAGTGAAACCAAATCGTCTCTAACGGGTTACCCTTCTGGAAACAGCACTAATCCCCATACTTACCAATGCACCATTAGTACCAGCTAGGAAGTCGGCCCTGACATGGTCCTGCCCCATGTGGTAGAGGACATTTTGCAGTAGGAGGACATCTGATATCCTCTCCCGACTTTGCTCATGCCTCTGCTGTTTCTCTCTCTTAGCCTCTTTCTTGTGAGCTTTGGCCGCCTGAAAATACAAAAGACTTGCTTTATAAGGAGCATCTTTTTCTAACATTTTGTGGCAAGATGTGAACAAGAAGTGTCTTCATTGGAACATTGATTGGTAACGTCGGTTAAGCTATAGAAAACCTTCTTGGCACATTTACAATTTGTGTATAATACAGGTAATTTAACTTTGGCCATTAAAATATTACAAAACAAAATAAAATCTGAGATATCATGTCTTTAGAAATTAATTGTAGGTTAATCTAAGAATAATTTCAAGCCTCCAGACTGGCTACAGATGAAGTGAACATAACTTTGAAGGAACATTAGCATAATGTCATTTCATACTCAGATTCTTTGTATTCATTTTATTTTACTTTCTGAACATTCTTTCCCTCCAACACTCTTGAACATTAAAACAGCAGAATTTTAGAGCATTAAATGTATGCATAACAGTTTTCAAACAGCGGCCCAGCTGTGCTGTAACACCTTAACAAATTATGATTTCACTTGTCACTCTGCCATAACAAGTTGGTGATTAAGTACGAGATAACTCATGTTAGGCCGGGTCTATGGAAAATGCATGTTATTATGAAATCAATTTGTCTCCAACAAGTTAAATAACACAATATTCTAGCTTGATAAATTAAATTTAGAGAGGCATGATGTTCAAGTTACTCACACATATAAATACATGTGCACAAACATACATCTCCTAACATATATCCCCATAACACCCACATCTACATGTAAACGAACCTGTAGTTAATGCATGAATACACCCACACAAGTAATGTGCTAAAGCCTATGCAAAATACATTTCCCTTGTAAGTAATACCCTCTTCTCTGACACACAGACCTTATTTGTGCACATGTACGTGTACATACACCAACACCCACACACACAGCTGTCCATAAACAATACACTAATTGTGCCCTACTTTGAACAAGGAAGGAAGGGACAAAAGTGATTATTTCTTTTAACCCATTGGAGACTAAGAGTGAGATATCTCGGGCTGGGGTCTATGGAGAATGCATTTGTAAATTATTGTTCAATCATCTCCAATGGGTTACATTGGAGATGATAAATGACCAATTGAAGAGTGTAGAATAAGTACTGAAGTCACGTAATACATGTACTACATGTACATGTACTTTTGAGAGGCAAAGGCTCAAAGTTTTCAAATTTGTCTACAGATCACAATTGTTTTAGTTGTACATCCAAACTTGGTGAAGTTAATTGACACAATAAAAAATGAATACAGGACAAAAACAAACATTGTCACACTTGTCGATTTCCAATATACATGTATTGTGGACTTGAGTACTTCTTTTTCTAAATACCAAGGTCTGAGGAAAAAAATAAATTTCTCGAATAAATGAATGTCAAAAACACTTAATTGTATATATTTTTGGAGTGTCCTTAAAGGTTAGTGACATGATTGGGAACACTTGAAAATGCCTCAAGAACCAAATGAGTTGAAATATACACCAACTATACACTAGCAGGAGTGGATCTCCCACCTGGGAGGATTTGTCTGTAATTTGTTTACTTAAGGAAAATCAAGCATAAACATAAGAGTATCTTATTTTTTTCCGGGGACGATAAAAATAAGCCCCATAGAGAGACACGCAGCAGGTTTCCGTGCTACGAGTGATGTTGACATTGTTTATTTTAGAATGAGTCAACGTTTGACTACAAGATTTTCACAGTAGAATCCTTGCATAGTTTACTTGATTCTAGAGTAGTTTCAGCCCAAGTTGAGGACTACCCCCAATCATGTCATTTACCTTTAATAAGACAATTTGATGTGCAATTTGTCAAATTTGGACGTTGTTTAAATTTTGACCTCATTTGACCTTTGACCGGAAGTGACCCCATATCTCATCAACAAAGCACAAAATACATGATAAATTATATATTTTCTTAATCCTTGTAACTCGTCAAATAATTTGAGATACATTTTGAAGAAAATAGATCAATTTAAAAATTTTACCACGGTTGAATCCTCCCTGACCCCTACTCTCACAAAATCAATTTCATCAAAATGTGACTAAGTACTTCTTCTCCTATACTCTTAAATTGTGAGCTGAGATTACATCAGTATCACAGCAATATGATGACATCTTGACTTACAGTAGGCCTACATGATGCAACCACCTTAGTTCCAATGAAAAATGATATGGGTTTTAAATGGTTAACTAAGTATTTTTTCCCTATTATAACAAGCCTGATTTAACTAAATTCACCAGTTATTAGATTGCTGGGTTAATCCTACTCCTGACTTAATTTCACATCAATACAGATTTTTTTCTAAGTTCCTGGGGAGTCAAACTGAGCCACAATGACACACACATGCATGAATAAAAACTTCAGAAATGTCCCGTCTGAATAGAATCAAATGTATAGTCTTCCTACACCTCCCCCCCCCCACCCCCCAATTTCTGCACCACCCCGGCACCCCCTCCAATTTTTTAAGTTCCACAGCAAAATTGTTAATCTGTTAGCCACAGACCCAAGCTTCGAGTCCTCAATCACCATTTCAGCCTGTATTTTGTTTGTTTTGTTTGTTTTATTTCCTAGCATCAAACACTTTGAGTAAGTCTGGAGTGATTCAGAGTTGGGCTGCTATTAAACCACACATCAAGGTAGACAGGAAGTAAATTATTACTCTGATGTTGTGTTCTATCTCCTCCAGGAAAAGCAAGCAAACAAATGAGATTTTCACATTAAAGGGAGAAGGAGCCAGCAACTAACAGGCATACGTTGAGAACAAAAATGACATTGTGAGTATTGTGAGAATTATGGTACATAGTGATAAAGACAGCCTAAATAATACCCCTTTCATACTGAAGGCGAAGTGGAGTTACTCCGCAGTAACTCCGGAGTGAGTTGATACGCTTATACTGCAGACCAAAATTATGATACCTTTCATACTTGAGAGAACCGCAGCGGTGTATCCGCAGTCGTTTCCATGGTTTACATGGAAGTTTGCGCCATATGTGGCCGAATTTCCTTCACAAGCGGTTTGCACAAATTTCGCAATCAATTGCTTATTACATTGGTTTGTAGGCCTACATACTTGACTGCTTAATAGTTGATCTCTTGCCAGACGATTGTGTGATCCGAGTACAAAAACATGATTGAAAATACGGGGATTGACTCAAATACCGTCAGTTCACGAACTTGGTGTTGGAGTTAGATAAGTTCTATAGTTTGGGTATTGATTTCGGATACTTTCTTGAAAATCAGGAGAACAACTTACGTCAAAAAATCGAGAACCAAACAATTCAAACACACTACACAACAAAATCAAACCCTGGGATTTAACTCCCCGCGACTAAACTTGCTTGTGACGTTTGGACAGGAAATGTAAACAAGCGCGAGATAACCGAGTAAAGCCGAACTGCACTTCCGGTGCGGAGTTACTCCGCCTGTAACCCTCTTCTCGAAGTGGGTTGAGTACTCCATTTTGAATCCAGATCGAAAAAATCTCAGAATTTTC
>JZLH01S0083520.1:41223-51223 GCA_001188425.1 Eucidaris tribuloides | reverse complement strand
TGGTAGTAGCAGTAGTAGTACTAGTAGCAGTAGTAGTAGTAGTAGTAGTAGTAGTAGTAGTAGTAGTAGTAGTAGTAGTAGCAGCAGCAGCAGCAGTAGTAGTAGTGGTAATAGTAGAAGCAGTAGTAGTAGTAGTAGGAGGAGGAGAACAAGTAGTAGTAGATGTAGTAAAAGAAACAGTACAAAACTAAAAACTACAGCAAGAGGCATAATTTGCATGTAATACATACTTACTAACAATAATACTTTTCCCATTAAATATGATAAATTCATAAATATTATTCTAATCATGCCGAGATAAACATAATGAAGAATGCAATGCTAGTAAAAATGACAGCTAGCTCAGTCTCTTTAGTCTCACAATGCTATAAATATATGCCAAATGGGTTGATGGTATGGAAAAAGGCAGCAGAAATAATAAATATGTGATCCTACATGTAGATTTGAGACATCAATCACTCAACATACAACACATATTTGTCTTAATCTTTGCCTGCTATGGTCCAATTTGTTGTAACTGTAGAATTACGCTAAACAATTTTAAACCAGAAATTTGGTGTGTCCACAGAACATGGATGCCCCCACTTAATGCAATCAGTAAGCATTTCTTTTTGAGTTATGTACAGTATGTGGAAACCAATATGCATGAGCTGTGACCTTTAACCCATGGATTCTAAATTTGAATTTGACCTGCATTTTAGTGTCATCTACCTACACACCAACAATTTTTAAAATCCGTCAAATATTTGTTAAAGCCACTGGCTAACATTTACCACAGTTAAAAAAAAAATGTGAGCTACAAAAAAAAAATGTGAGCTACATAATCCCACGCTCCAAGGTCTAAAAATGAAGCCCTGAAAAAAATTGTATTTCAAAATGATGATTTAGTGTTTTAAAAAAGCGAAAATCTACAAGCATTCAAATTGACCAGATTCACCTGCCCATTTCCTCCCATAGACTTACTGTGCGCAGATCTGGGCTATTATATCATCCACCGGAGTAGAAACTGTTTATTCATGCATACCTTGCCTGAGCAGCATAACTTTCCAAACTTTTGTATTCTAGGGTGTTTATTTGTCCATTTGAACACTGTTATGTAGCTCAGATAGCAAAGTTTGACAATTTTTAAAATTGAAGCTTAGCCTATCACTTTAGGTAATCAATCGTCTGGAAACCAATCCATATATATAATGAGCTGTGACCTTTGACCTTTGACCTGTGGACTCCAAATTCGAACTTGACCTGTATTTTAGTGTGATCTACCTACATACCAAAAATTCTTAAAATCCGTCAAATATTTTTTTAAGTCATCGCGCAAAAATCAATTAGGACGGACAGACAGACAGATGGACGGACGGACAGGGGCAATGCTTAAAGGTATTGGCTAACATTTACCACAGTTAAAAAAATTCTGAGCCGCATGATTCCCCATGCTACCAGTGTCTTTGATGAGGTCTAAAAATGAAGCCCTGAAAAAATTGTATTTCAAAATGATTATTTAGTGCTTTAAAAAGTGAAAATCATAAGTTGACCAGATTCACTTGCCCATTTCCTCCCATAGACTTACTGTGTGTACACCTAGGTTAATAAAACTCGCCCCGAGTTTTATTGTTTATTCATGTATAACTTGCCATTGGCAATGTAACTTTCTAAACTTTAGTATTCTAGGGTGTTTATTTGTCCATTTGAACACTACTATGTAGCTCAGATATCAAAGTTTGACAATTTTTTAAATTGAAGCTCCACAATGTTAGCCTATCACTTTAATACCCCCTCGAGACTTTGTCCTTTTTTTATTATGATTTTACAGTGCTAGAAAGAACACTCAGACTTTACAATTTTGCAGAGCAGTGCATTTCAGCTTTTCTAATGTTAAAGCGGTGGTGATGCATCCCATTGATGATGTCCTACAAAAATTACACGTAAACTGGAGTGCGCATACCAAATTTACATGGTTCACAAAAACGGCCCTAAAATGAAAGGTACCCGGCCAAAACAGACGATCTTGGTGTCATTCTACTTACAAAAAATAGTTTATCAGATAAATTAAATAAGGATGAGCAATTAATTTGGGAAATGACAGTAAATGTAACTGTACCAGTTTTTTTTTCTGGGCCACCCTGTATGAACATGCATATACTGTAGGGTCACATATTTCTTCCTAATTACCCAGGCAGATATGAATCAAAGTTGAAACGGTAATGACGCGCAAAGGTTACAACCCAAAAAATTCAAACTTGGTAAGACACTGGAAATATCACTTGAAAAATACTGTCTCACAATAAATATATAGAATGTATGTTGATCATGAAAATACAATTTATATACATCATGCCAGAAAACAAGAATAATACACAATGTTCATGCATGAAAATATATTATTAAGAACATGTTTCACAAATATGCAAAATACATTGCGTTCATGATATTATAGGCCATGTAATACATTTTATCAATAATATGGGAACAAGATTGTATACAATATATTATCTATCTATATGCCAAGAGATACAAACATCATGATGACTCTGTGATATGTATACATGTACTAGGAATGAACTACATGTATGCTTTACTATGCATTCCAACCAGTTTAATGATTAACCAATCATGCATTATATCAAATGTACTTAATGACTCATAAGTATTGTACATGTAAAATCTGACACACTACATAGTGAGTTCCTTTACATTGTAAGAAAAGCATTCACTTAAGTAGAAGTTTGCATTTTATAATTCTCCATAATTCACTCAATCTTTTATCAAAACTACATGTATCACTGATAGTTAAACAGAAGATTTAATGAATTATTGAGCATCAGTGAGTGATTTCTACATAAAATAATTGTTTTATTTTGATATTCATTTTGGTTTACTTGGCATTTGTGATCACCACATCATCAAAATGGCTTATCAAAAATATGATGTATATGTAAAATCATCTCAACTTTATTTAAAAAATAAAAGCTTCTTGAATTTTATTTAATTTTATACTGTGACTTAATTTTTGTCTAGTATATCAATGTCCAAGTATAGATTTGGTAAATGGTAAAAAAAATCTTTGCATGTCTTTAGATAGATCTATTTGATCTATAAATGCCCTGAAAAATGCTAAATTCGAAACTATCCCTTTTAGAAACTACTCAAAATTGTAATTTACACACCACTATATGCTCTCTAGTAATTTAAACATCACAATTTGTCACTATAAACAATTTTCAGTAGATTTAGGTGTTGTTTTCTGATGTCTGGGGTAACAATACAATACTTTGTGAAAGATTGGCAAACAAGTTATCTGATAAGATTGACCAAGACTATACTTGGCCTACAAATGCGGGAGAACAATATTTACTAACGGGGCATAATATTATAATCCCCACAAATCACATAATTTGAATTTTAAATCACACTTATTTCTACCAGATTTCAAATTACGTAGAGTACTTTAATGACAATAAATGGGCAAGAAGTATACGCTTCGAGTTTTAAATGATTATATTGAATTTGTCGTCAAGAAAGTAAGTACCATTACATTATCCAATCGTCCACGAAACAAGCTGCAATATAATACCTCTCAATACTGATTTTTTTTATTTGTAAGTAAATTATGGTGCAATGAGTTGGAACTGTGTTTAATATACAATTACATGTACATGCATTTCACATATAGTATAAAGCTACGTTCCCACTCCCACGATTTGCGCCACGATTTCACTCAATCGTGGAGTAATTGTGGTGATCCTAACAGATCTTATCAGATTTTGAGATCAGTTGTGGCAATCGTGTTGATCATAGAAATATTCTGGACGGTTAAAAAATTTGCTACGATCAATACACTTATTCTTGATCTTGATCATCCCATCAGATCGTAACAAAGTGCGACAGATCGCATCTAATTATGCTGTTAGAGTTGTCACGCAAACATATATACACTGGAGAAGACTCGGTGAGCTTCATTCAGCGATCTACATTTGGAGAGGGCACATTTAGTAATTTTTGGAGCCTTTGAGAAATGCCACCCAAGGGTATCGAAACATGAATTTTCAGAGGGGTATACAACAATTCCACGATCAGCTACAAATGGCCAATCGTGGCGGTCTGTATAGATCGCATGACGATGGGAACGGGGCTTTATTGTCTGTAAGTGACAACAAAGACTCTCATACACACAACAACAACAGAAAATGTAGTTTGCTATAAAACTAGCAACTAACTTACACCCAAACTTGGAGATGCATGATATACAAACCAGTGTTGTATCCAAGACCACAAGTTCCAAGGCCGAGGCCACCCCAAAATACTACCTTTCTATAGGGTTTGTACAGGTGACTTGGACCAAGACCGAGACCCAGGCCACCCCCAGACACAACTTTTCCATAGGGTTGGTACAGGTGACTTTGGACCGAGACCACGGCCGAGGCCTCCAAAAATTGGCCTCGAGGCTGGCCTTGGATACAACACTGATACAAGCATAGACATGTACATGTATCATGAGGTAATATGGAAAAAATAGTCTGATTTAAAGTAGATCTTGGAGAAAAAAAAATCAGGTGCAACAAAAAGTCTTTTGGCATGTTTTTAAAAAGCAGATTCAGACATAACTTGAGTTTGAACATTTCCGTCTACTGCATAAACAGCGCAAGTATCGACACTCCTGGGACTGCCCGTCGGCATTTCTAAATTATTTTGACGGGCTTGGGGAGGGGTCCTGACAATGGCGGTATTCTCCGAAGATACGTACATGTCCTCTCCACCATAGCTGGCTAAAAGGGCGGGGTCTATAGTTCTGCGTCCGCGATAAGAGAAGAGATTGACTTTGCCGGGGAGGGCTCCGAATCTGGTGTAGCAACCACAACACTATCTACTTCATCAGTCCCATTAGTGGCATATGAAGCGTTTGATGTCGATAGCATATTTCGGAAGCTCTTCTCCGATACAGGTTTCTCTTCTTCCTCTGGTTTCTTGATGCAGCACTCGATGTTCCCCGATGGATGGCAGAATCGGTAGTAGAAGAGCATGATGAATATACCGATGAAGAAACCGCCCCAGACGAAGACGAGGGCCGGCAAACCGTACATCATTTCGCGTGACCGGCTTTCACGGTACCACAGACCAAACATCACGGTGTTTTCGATGAATATCAGGGTATAGAACGCGATGGCGCGATACCGCGTGTGACCCTCCTTCATGTTAAAGAAGCAAAAGATATGAATAATGCCCATGACCCCATCGAAGAGAAGCTCCTCTAGTTTGGTTTCGCAAAAATCCGTGGCTTGCCAAACCAGCCAGAGGGTCATGACGAGCCAGTGGATGCCGCAAACGACGAAGACCCACCACTCGTAAACCGCGGCGAAGAGCGCCAGCGAGATGACACGGGCGGTGATGGTGAAACCTCGCCACATTATCCTGAGGGCCACCCCAAGGTAGGTGATGTTGTGTTTATCCATGCGGGAGTCTCTCAACGCCTTGTGGTATGCCTCGAGACCCCACGCCAGGGACGACAGGGATATGATGGCCGAGACAGCTGTGATGGTTAAAGAAAAAGAAAGACGATAATGTATTAACCTGTTGGAGACTAAGAATGAAATATCTCGGGCTGGGGTCTATGGAGAATGCATGTTATACTGAATGTCCCAGAAAAAATATCCCTCTCATAGACCACAGAATAATAATTAAAATGAAGTTTTAAATTCAATTAGATTTACATATTTAGAAAGCCCACGTAGTTTTGTCATTCCTGTGAAAATTTCAAAGGTCTTGGCATTTAGCTTCATTGGTTTGGAATACACATGTTCTTATGTAACAGCAGTGCTTTCCAGCCCACTCCAAGATTGATAAAAAAAGGCATATCACAGACATATTATACCTCATTCCATGCTTCACTTAAATTATCTCAACATCTGTTTATTCACTTTTAAAATGAAAACTATTCAAAGTTTTGTTCCACCAGTCATGTTTGCTTTCACAGAGTGTGTTCCACTTATGGTTTGTCCTTCTCTGTCCAGCTTGTAAACTTTTGTTGTGCTCCTGCATGTCCTTCCACCTGATTTACATTTAGGTTGATACATTGATGTGGCACTGCAAACTTGGAATGGGCTGAAAAGCATTACTGTTACATAATAGACTGTGTATTCAAAACCATTTGACATGAGACCAATGAAATTTTCACAAAAGCTAGAAGATAAAATGGGCTGTCTAAATCTGAAAACTAAATACAGAATTATACTTGATTTTGGATTAATTAATTTAGCAATCTATCAGAGGGACATTTTGTGGGGGACACGCTGTATTGGGTTACATCTGTGATTTTTGTTTCTCTCTCAAGTCTCAGTCAGTCGGCACTCAGAGATGCTGCTGTGGGCCTTCATGAGAGTCCACTACAGTTTACCATTTTGTCAAAAGCTAGTCATGTATCTGCTGCCATGTCTAGCTTCCTTCTGATGTCATTTGTCCAAGTTATTGAGGGATGCTCTCTTCTGCCCTCTATTGCAACTTGCAAAATAAGTTTCCCCACACTAACATCCTTTCTATAATATGCCCGAAGTAACGCTACTTCCCGCTGTAAAATTTTTCCAGATTTTTCCAGTGGCTCAAAAATAGTATTTTATCACATTGCAAATCAAAAATGTCAAATAAAAAATCCTATCTTTAATTGTTCTACTGACGCAACAAAATATAAATTATTCAGAATTTCAATTATTAGAAGAAATGTATGCATAACGAGTGTCGCTGGGGCGAGCACATAATACGCCCGCCTGTAACGCGGAAAATGGAGTTATTGGTCAAGCAAGAAAAGTGGAAGGTGGCGACTGAGCTAGTGAATTAAGGTCACATGACTGTGACTTTGACATAACATGTTCAAATCAGTAGGTGTCACTGGACTGGAGGCACTTTAAATGGATGTGATTAAATGAATAGGGACCACAAACAGGAATGCGATCTGCTGCAGCCGAACAGATGCTTGATGAACATGTGGAAAACCAAGTGACTTTTCATTGTTTTTTTTTTTTTTAAGTGTCGGCATAAGTTATTGAGTTACAAGGAAAGGTTAACAGAGTTCACAAGGTAAGATGAAAAACATGTCACTGTGACCTTGACCTTTGACCTTTCGACCTCAAATCAATAGGCTTCCTGGATCCATGCAGTATCATACACACCAATTATATGAGCCTGGGTTAAGTTTAAACTGAAGTATTCGCGTTTACAATGACTTCACAAGGGTAAGATGAAACATGTCACTGTGACTTTGACCTTTGAACTTTTGACCTCAAAACATCAATAGGCTTCCTGGGATCCATGTCTAGTACATAACACACCAAATTATATGAGGGCCTAGGTAATCATTAAACTGAAGTTATGGCGTTTACAAGGAAAAGTTAACGGACGGACAGACGGACACCGAGCGTGATACCATAATACGTCCCGTAGACAGACGTATAACAAGAATTTAATCCAGACATTGTCTTCGAAATGCAAACATTAATGGCTTTAAACTCAAGTTATTGCGTTTACAAGGAAAAGTTAACAGACTTCACAAGGGTAAGATGAAAACATGTCACTGTGACCTTGACCTTTGACCTTTCGACCTCAAAATCATACCATAATACGTCCCGTAGCCGGGCGTATAAAAAGCCATTTGCCTTCAAAACTTACCACCTACACAATTTCGCGCAACAAGAAAGTTATGTAATGCATAATATATGTCTCACCTGCAACTAGTGAATTTAGACAAAACACATTTCACAATTATGCCATTTCAGGCTTTCACGTTTGTTTTGTCATTTTTCACTGATTTTGAAAAAATTTGCATAAATACGCATGCCGGTAATCAATGAATTGCAGAATTGTGTGTAGCAATTTGAGATAAAACAACCAAAATCAAAATCTACCAAGAAATAAAGTAGCATTTTGTGATTTTGAATAAATTTACATAAATGAGCACAATTAATGAATTTCAAAATTCTGGGTAAAAGTATGGATGCCCTGACCTAGCTCTATCAGTCTGAGCAATAAGAATCAGAGCCACCAAAAAATAGAGAAGTGGTATTTTTGTCATTTTTTATTGATTTTGAATAAATTTGCATAAATAAGCATAATTTTCAAAATTCTGTGGAGAAGTTTTCAGCATAATTAATAATTTTCATAATCCTTTGAAGAAGTTTTCAGCCTAATAAATAATTTTCAAAATTCCATGTAGAAGTTTTCAGCATAATAAATAATTTTCAAAATTCTGTGTAGAAGTAGAACCAAAATCTGCCTAGAAATTAATAAACTGCAGCATTTTGAGTGATTTTGGATAAATTTACGTAAATAAGCATAATTCATGAACTTCCAAATTTTGTGTTGAAGTTTGAAAGCGCCACCAAGACCTATCACATAAAACACAAAGAATCAAAATCTGCCTGAAAATAAAGGAATAGTAGCATTTTTAGTAATTTTGAATAATTCTGCATAAATTAACTTTATTAATAAAATTCCAAATTCTGTGTTAAAGTTCGGAAGCCCTCACCAAGCCCTATCAGATAATACAAACAGAACTAACCCTAGGTTATGTTTTTGATGTTGACTCCACACCATAGTGTTGACCTGATGACCTCTGACCTTGATTTTGTGACCTAAAATTCTACTCAATTGATAAATGATACTTCATAACCCTTATGTCCAAGTTCCAAGGAATAAAGACTTACACTTTCAAAACTATGCCAAAAATTTGCCACTGCCATCGGAAAAGCAGTGCCTGTATCTCACTTCTGCTATGCATGGCAGGTGACACAAAAATGGTGCACGTGCACACAGAAATGAGTGATTTCGTAAATACTGAAAATTTTGATAGTTCTACGGGGTTTTTTTCCTACTCATATTCTTTAAAATGTGAAAATATACTTTTTGGTAATTAATTACTATGAGAAGGTTAGTACACATACATTTGGTAAACTACAGAATACTTTCTCTTTGACTAAAATACAGTGTTGGAGGTCTCGAGACTGGTCTTGGTCTCGAGACCAGTCTCGAGACCAGCATGCTCTTTCTTGGTCTCGGTCTTGGTCTCGAACCTTCTGGTCTCGGGTTTTTTGGCCGAGACCAGCCCGAGACCAGCAACTAATATGATCTTAGATAAAAATCTTTATTGTGGTACATGTACAAACTGCAATTTTGCGGCATGTATACAGGGCGTTCAAACATGCAGAGTGCGTTCAAACATATAGTTTTTACACAGATCTTCTACACATAAGGACCGGAAATGGTGGGTTCTCTGACGCAATATATTCTGGTCGTTCCTCTTAGAAAACAAAGAAGAAGTATGGAATGAACATTCAAACATAGAAAAAGTAATGGAAGAAAAAGTAACAAAGAAAGAGGGAAAGAAAGAAAAACAGAGAGATTGGAAGAATAGAGAGTCAAACGAAAGATAGAAAGAATGATAGGAAATATAAGAAAGAAGACTGAAAACAAAAGAAAAACAGAAAAAGAAGATCGACATCAAGATAGCAGGAAAAGAAATTTTAAAACAGAAAAGGAAAAAGACATCACGAATGAAAGAAGAGAAAGAAGAAAGATAGAAAGAAGGAAGGAAAGAAAAAATCAAATGAAGAAGAGAAAGAAAGAGAAAGAAAAAACAAGAAAAGAGAAAAAGAAAGGATAAAATGAAGAAAAACAGAAAGGTAACAAGACATGGGAAAGACATATAGAATGAAAAGAAAATGAATTAAGAATATAAAAGAGTAAAGAATGAACAAAAAGAGACAAATAAAAGAAGAAAGGGAAAAGTCAAGAATGAAAGAAAAAAAATGAAAGATTGCAAATAGAAATGAATAAAACAAGAAAAGAAAGAGAATGAATGGAAGGTAGACCAAAGTAAGAAAAAGGAAGAATAAAAGACATTAAAGCCCAAGTTTAGTTTTGGAGATTTTTTTTTATTTGAAAGCTTTATGCCCAAAAGTCATATCCCAGCAATAACAGATTCTGAATGTCTTTAGGTTTTTTTAAGTTAATTAATGAA
>JZLH01S0083514.1:1957-31180 GCA_001188425.1 Eucidaris tribuloides | reverse complement strand
AAATGCCCTATTATCAAACCTAAACTATTAACTCGACAGGGTATAATTTACCCACGGTACAAGAGACAGGGCTTACACATACAAAACCTAGCCCTTTGATACAAAATGTAAATGACTTGCCGTCTATTGTTGTTCATTGTTCTCAATAACGGATTGAGCTAGATTACATAATACCAATGACTGTAACTATTGTACTTGGCGATTTTAGTCAATCGACGAACAAAGCATACGTACAGGCCAATCGGCAAACGTAGCACAGAAAGATTTACGTATCCCTACTCTTAGGTTCATTTAGTGCAGTTTCTCTAATAATGTTTAAGCCTCTGTTAAAACCTGTATTGCAAAGGAACATTTCATCCTAAATCTGATCCAAGCTTTTATCGTAAAAAGCCGCAGGTCTGATTTCTGATAAGAATTTGAAATAATTCAGTTTGATGTCTGTGAAATGTCACTGGTTGCATTAAATGACAACCTTTTTCAGTCTTTGGACCTTACATTTAGCTGACAAGTCTGACGCTTAGAAATTGAAATTTAGTATAGAGAAATATTGTGAGCAAATTAAACAGTTGATAAAGAGAGAGAGAGAGATTATTTTCTTACACAAATAAATTCACAAAATACATCTCACAAGAGTCATAACCATTAACATGTACACTTACGAAAAAGATGGATAGTTATGAGAACAAGAATTCATGCAATAAAGTTGCTGATATTTATTCAAATGTAGACAAGTTTACAAGCATGGGAAGCGTGTATCGGTAAAAGTACAACTTGTTTATCTCTGTAAAATTTCATAAACTTCATGGCAATTTAAGTACATGTATGACATATAAACGGATCAATGAAAAGTATTTCAAATGTCAAGTTGTAGTATTCACAATCAGGTTTTGTTGCATTTTCAAAATTAAAAGGCAAACAAATTTTTATAACAAATTCAGTAATGATTGCAAATCATTTTGATTCATGGATATGAAATCTATAGCCAGCCTGCAATTTTTGGGGAAAATAAACCAATACACTAAAAATCTGACCAACATCAATGGAAAGACATTCAATGGTTGTTTTACATCATTGTCATCAACAACTGGAAAAAAAAAAATCCACAGGAGCTTATAGAAAAAGAAGCATGAGAATGGTGAGCGAAAAGTATATAGCTGGATGAATGCTACATTACAAATGAAAGGTGTAAAAAAACTTTTCTAAAAGAATATACACTGATAATGATCATATCAATTATCATGCATAATATAGCTTTGTTATAATAAGAAAGGCTATTGATATCATTATTCATGACACAGTATTTTTGGTACTGTAGTTACTCAAACATATTAATCTTATGCTAGCATGTTCTCAAAGAAAAAAACAAAAACATGCAGTATACTGCCCATGACAAAAGGGCATAACTGACATTTTTTTCAAAATTGACATATATTTCAGGACTGTAAGGGACTCAGTACATTATGTTCAACAAGCAGAACAAAAAAATATTAATTAGAAGTGTCCCTTTGTTTCATAATCCGCTTGTTAAAAGGACACTGAACAGGGCTTTACGTGTTGAACAAAATACATTTTGCTCAATATCTCCAAAACACCAAAATGTCAGTTATGCCCTTTTGTCATGGGGGGGGGGGGGGGCAGTATATTACAACTTATAAGCAACAAAAGATGCTTCATTGCCTAGGATCTGAAATACAACTTCATATGTGACCTGTCATGATACCCTGATAAAGTCGCACATTTTATGAAACGTACACATAGAAAGAAAAATACTTTTGTGAAAAATATAAATATTAAAACTTTTGCAACATGTGAAGGTCATAAAACGTTTGATTTTTTAAGACATTTCACCGGCATACTTTATATCATTATTATGATATTTGGCACTTTCCTTACCTTTGGGTTGTGCAACGTTATCAGGGTTATCATGGTGATGGGTCACATATACTTATATAAAAATCCCAAGTAAAATTTCAGCCAATTTTTAAAATGCTCTCTGCTCAAATCTATAATTATGCTATCCTATTTGGCAGTACATACTGCAATTACACACTAACGAAAAGTGGCAGTAACAAATAATCCTATGAAACTACTTGATTTTAAACTAATCACCCATATTATCTGCAATGCTGAAAATCCAAGGAATTTCAAAGAAAACGGGCAGATAATTGAATTCTGCACAATTTTGATATTCCAAGAAAAGCCTCATTAAAACACTTCTTTATGAAAATAACTCATTGTTTTGAAATGCACAGGTTGTGACAGAAACAGCTCTGAAGAAAATGGAATTGTGTGTTTTTTAAAGAAAATACAATGTCAATCTAGGACACAATAAACATGGGGGAAATGGCAGAAGTGGAATTTGAGATTTTACGAATATGGAATTTCATATTTTTTTTCCCAAAAAAGGGAAAACTAGCATGTTTAAATCAATCATGAATAACATCACCATGATAAATATGACTATGAATGTTCGTAACATATAGATTTGGTCTAGATTCAAAACAAATACTATAACTTCATGTCCCTTTTCACAAAAACAATGACGGAAATTAATTTTGCACCTTTGTGTGGTATGTATGAGTAATAAATAGTAGCAAGAATTTATACACACACACAAAAAAAGGAAATGAGAATAAATGAAAACAGTTGATTAAATTTCACTCCAGATTTGGCTAATGGAATTAAAAAGATCACAATTTTCAGGATAGAACAGATAATTTCACTGCACACAGGCAGAGCAAGAGTTTTTGAAACAAAGTGGTAAAAGTTTTGCACTTGCTCTTGGTTTGATTTTTATCTTTACAGTACATGTGAGTCTGATAAATATTGTGATGAATTTTGCCTCCAATGAGTTGTGAATTTAAAAAAAAAAATATAATTTGTCAATGCAAAATTCTGACCCCAAACATACATTTGTATATGTTTTCTTGAATTTGAAATAGAATCTGAAAACACTTCACATGATTTTAATAACATGCTAAAACCAGAGGAATGATAAATCTGGAATGGTATGACAAATGTTTCATATAAGGTAAAACAGTGGTGGAAAAAGTGTTTTGATATATTATGCTATCTGCTAGCTATATATTTGTGACTTGCGGTTAGATTGAAAATTGAAGAAACATAAAATCATTGGTCTTGATTCTTTTTATTTTTTATTTATCTACTTACTTTTGTCAATTATTATTTTTTCATGGGGAGGGGGGCTCATCTAAGGTGCAGAAATGGTTGCAGAAAATTGCTTGTTTTGAGCTACTAAAAGAATCAGAGATTTCTTCACTAATCACACAGTGAAATAATTATTTTCTTAGTTGCATATGGTAATTCATCCAGATTTGAATTTTTTGATGACAAATGGGTGAAAATAAAAAAATGTTACTGATCACCAAGTAAGATTTTGTTGAAGTTACTGTTGTAATATGGGCATCTTTTCAAAGCTTTAATTTAATGTGTATCATTCCAGCTTTCCCTTTATAAATGTTGCTGTTATCCGCCTACCAGTATCAAAATACTGAAAAATTCTCCTGCACAAAGTGACAAATATTTTAAAAATAGCTTGATTTTGCTATGATACATATATTCCACCAATGTTAGAATGATATCTGCTGCATTTTTTTTTTACAGTTTATCATATTTAAGTGTGAAGTTGTCTACAATTGACATTTTTGTTGATAGTTGGACAACTACAAATGACAAATCATTGCTTACACCATAAAAATTTGATCAAGGTGTCTTTTACATGTGTTGTTCAAAGACTATACACCACATATGTTACACAATGATCCGTAATGTCGTGAGAGGAACATATCGTACACCAAATGAAGGCCTACATGCACAAACATGAACAAGCCACCTTTACATACCCATCTGTAATTTCCTATGGACAGGCATTTCTTAGAACAAATGTCTTAATGCTGCTACACATCAAAGAAAATCTTGAAAATTGCTATTCATACTAACTTAAAAGTGTACTTTCTATCCCAAAATAAAATAAAATATGATATGACACCCTTTGTGGGGAACAGTCACATAATTCAATAACTGAGCAAAAGTGGTATATAGGTGAGAGATTATGGCAAACTTTGATTCAACAGAAGAAACAGAACTTATTCTACAGTGGTGGTCTTGAGAATGAAGAGAAGGGGAAATATAAACCTTCGATGGATGATTTGGAGTCCGATGAGCAAACGAAATGGCAAGAAGATTTAAAGGGATCGGATCACTCACCGCGGGAACGTAACAGAGTACACTTTGTCTTCAGTGTTGGTGGAGTACAACTGCTGAATTACCTAAGAAATTCAGTAATCTTTACATCATTACATTTATCACTTTATGGCCGTTATCTTTCACTACAACCAGTAAACTCTATATATTTTGTCAGTGTCTTGTGTGTATATATACATGTACTCCCTTACACAATAATTAATGATCCTGAAAATGATATCAATATTATTGTGATTGTCGTGTAGATGTTTAAATCCATTGCAATGACGCATCACACATTCCATTGTTAAAAATTATATCATTACTTAGACTTAGAGCACAGACATCAACAGAAAATAAAATAATACAAACAACATGCTGAACAAAATCACATATTCAGATCATGCATATATTCATTCAGACTAGTCAAATATATTTTTGTAACATGTTGTTATTGGAGTGACAAAACCTTGCATCTCAATTTCTGGGTCAAAGGTAAGTTCCTGTCATTTAGTAATGCTGAAGAGAGATTTCATTTTGTCTGAATCTCATATTTCAATTTCAAGATACAAAAGACTGTCACCAGGTAAAAAGAATGCTTTCCCATTTGATGACATAAATGGCACCTTTGTGTACCAACCAGAAATCCATCTTTTTCTTGATTTTTTTTTTCGGTGCTGTACCCTCGGTTACTAAAATTTGTAATAAGTTATTTTTGTAGTGTGCTTTTCAAGGTAAAAAAAACCTCTTCTTGTGCCAAAAGTTTTAAGAGGTCTTTTACAACAGTAAAGATGTCTATTATTATTACAACAGTAAAGGCCTTCCAAAATACCAACTTCCAACATTAGTTGCACAGGTTTGACTTTTTGTCTACTAAAGTCCATTATCAGTGCAACAGCTGCACCATTTATGTTTACACCTGTACTGCTAATGTACACAAGGGGGCGCTACAAAACATGATTCCCTGAGGTACATAGTGCAATCACTTGTTAAAGTGTTATGACACTTATTTTTTAATTTTTTTTTTTTTTGGGGGGGGGTTAGGTGGGGAGAGGGGTGGCCTCTCTTAAATTATTAATATTTCTGAGATATTTCATGGTTTTGTCACCCTATCAATGATGTAACAAAGCAAGCAATAGTCTACAACATCTATGCAAACTGGTTACATGCGCATTGACTCATGCTATACGACAGCGGCAGCAGAGAACTTTACCAGACTTGTACCACCTCGTAGCAGCGACACATGGTTGGAGCGATGCGGGTGCGGCGTGACGACTGTGTTTAACAACAGGATGGAGGGACTGAATCAGTGTTGTATCCGAGACCACGGGTTCGGAGGCCGAGACCACCCCAAAACAGAACCTTTTCATAGAGTTTGTACAGGAATTGTGTAGGGTGACTCGGACCGAGACCACAGGTTCGGAGGCCAAGACCACCCCAAAACAGAACCTTTCCATAGGGTTTGTACAGGGTGACTCGGATCGAGACCAAGGCCATCTGGTTTTGAGACCGCGACCAAGACCACCCCAACACATACCCTTTCGATAGGGTTTGTTGTACAGGGTTTGTGTAGGGTGAATCGGACCGAGACCACAGGTTCTGAGGCCAAGATCTACCTAACACATAACCTCTCCATAGGGTTTGTACAGGGTTTGTACAGGGTTTGTATAGGGTGACTCGGACCGAGACCACGGGTTCCGAGACCGAGACCACCCCAACACACAACCTTTCCATAGGATTTGTACAGGGTTTGTATAGGGTGACTCGGACTGAGACAACGGGTTCCGAGGCCAAGACCTACCCAACACATAACCTGTCCATAGGGTTTGTACAGGGTTTGTATAGCAGACTCGGCCGAGACCACTAGAAATTGGCCTCGGATACAACACTGGCAATAATATGGGTACACAAACACATTAGAGCGTTGGGGAATGCTTAGACGACAAATTCTATTCAGGTTTTGAGGTAGGGTTGTGGTTTCAAGGAACTGCAACTGAAATTTTCTTGCGGGAGACTACACAATGATCAACAAAGCACTGAGCGCCAAGCATTTATTTCTGGAATGTTCACTAAATACGTGATGGTTTGCATACTTCACATCAATGCCAAAGCAGGTTGTGTGATTACTTCTATTGATTTTTTTTTTTTAATTTGAGGCATTTCTAAATCATGATTTGAATAAGATGTGATATGAAAATTGATTAAAATGAAACATTTATTGGATTTAAATTAATGCCTTTATTCACTTGACATAAAATTGGCCACTCTGGTTAAAAATAATTTGCAAATAAGGTACATTGATGCAATTTGAGTGAATTGTGATGAATTTGATAAGAATTATCTGATTCTACAAAGTCCTGCTTGATGGGGCTACACAAACCCAAAATGCTGAATGAAAATTTGTCATCTTCACATCTACTGCAAGAATCTAGACTAAGACTACGACTTACGCTAGGTTTATTTCTGGTTGAGTGATGACACTTAACATCATGAAAAAAAGAAGAAACTTTCTGGTAGCAAACTATACATCTAGGTATACATTCGGACTACATAATGTACTTGTAGAGAATTTGCATCGAGAGACCAAGATCTTTTGCATCTGGGTATCTCAGGGAAGGTTCTTTTAGAAAAATCACTGCTTTGATCATTATTTATTTGATTTGATAGACACAAGTTCTGATCGGTATAAACATTGCACACCATCACCCAAAATACTAACATTTTGAGCAAGAATAAGGTTTCTACAATGCCTATATTTGAGACCAATTCGATGAAAATTTTACACAAGACCAGAAATAAACACCATCATGCAAAATTATCTCAAACTTGGTATCTGTGCTGGACATTTAGTGCACATGTAGTAAGTTAAAAATATTCCACGCCAACATACATGTACAGATATCTCCTTGGCTGGTATGATAACTGGGGTCTCATTTTCCCATTTTCCATTAATAGCTTGTAAGGCAGCACACAATACAATGTGGGTAAAGTTTCAAGAAGCAAGGGGAGAAACAGGTTTCACTGTTATACATTCAAAACAAAATTATTCTTCATATATCTGTAATGAAAATTCAATTAACTCTTCAGTCCACAGACTAAAAAAAATTTTCAGTTCCATTTTTGTGTGTGTGTCAGAAGCTATTTAAAATCTTATTTACGGATGTTGCCTTAGGAACAGCTCCTCCTAACAATTTCTCACAATAAAGTGAGAAATTTGAGGGAGATATCCTTCACATAAAACATTAATTTGCCAAAATAATTCATGTAACAAACAGCCAGAAAGAAGGAATTGGATTACTGAATAAATTGGAAATAGTTAGGACACTTTACCAATATATATGTTTCTGTACATTACACCTGTTTTGACATTCCAAAATGTATATAACCAATTCAAATTGTGTCAGCAAAATAACAATTGCAAAATTAATCACAACTGTACATGTATGAACTGATCTTTGCTCCCGTCAAGACCAGAAAATTTGCCTCCTACAAACAATCGGTGTTCACTATAACCACCATAAATATTTCCCAGAGTGTGCTGTACGACAATTAATTTCTCTAGCATCATTATCTGAGAGAGGAAGCAGGTGTTAATTGATTACATAACACAATGAAAATAAACGAGGGGTTGATTAGTCCCAAGACTCACACAAATCACTGTTCCATTAATTTGGTTTGTATAATAAATGGCAACTTGTAGTTTAATTATTTATGTTTTATCATATAACCACACACATCACTGCATTTCCAAGCAACGGGGAGGGCAGAAATTTTCTGAAATTAACCATATCTAATGCTTTTACAATCCACTCATTTTTTGGTAGGATGAGATCGAGACCTCAAAGGTTTGCTACATGACATATGACATACTATTAGGTACATTCCACTGAGGTGCATTCTCTCAAATATGAGGCGGGGTTGTCCCTTTACTGAAGCTCCTCCCATTTGACCGGCCACACCCCCTGCATGACAGCAATTTTCCAGTTTTTATCTATGTTTGATTATTATTTATTTATTATTATAACTATCTGTTCTTTTTATTTTATTTTCAATATTGCATTTTTAAAATTTATTTTATCTATCCATTTATTATTATTATAGAAGAGTGTTAAGATGAAAAAAAAGTGTGCGTTAAGGGGAATCGAAACAATAGGCCGAGAACAAAAGAATTGGAACTAAGGTTGCAATTAGAGGAGTTACTATTATTATCATTATTGTTATTATTATTACTATCATCATCATCATCATCATCATCATCATCATCACCATCATTATGATTTATTTTTCATTTATTTATTTATTTATTTATTTATTTTTTATTTTTTTGGGGGGGAGGGGGGGTAGCAGCTTTTCTGATGCAGTGTACACATGTACTTGTCAAAACTATAGCTCTATCGCTACATGGGGGAGGAGGGTGGGGCACATGCCATAAACCACTTGTAAACTGACACATTTATCATACTGTCAACTGGTATAAACTATTCATGTTAGTTTAGGAGACACACGGTTACAGCTTTGTAAAAACTGCATGATTAACACTAACTACTAATTTGCTTCAACAAGAAGTAAAAGAAATAAAGTGGATTTATCTTATTTCACTCTTTTTGTAAGTAAAACTGCCGATATATAAACAGTAATTCAGGGAGCACAAACAAACTTCAATTTGGTTACACACACAATGGGAATGTACCTATATCACATATCACATTCTAATGATTACAACAGGGGTTAGAACATCGCTACTTTTCTGTAAGAGAGAGCAAAAATTAGCAGTCTACATTTGAAGACATTTAATGATAGCAACTACAACCAGTATTGAAAACTTGCAGAGAAACCCAAACCAAGCAAGGTATAAAAGGAAAAGATGAAAACCAAGATATATGGGTAGGAAAGGCACAGGCAGAAGGAAAAACAAAACAAAACAAAATCATAGATAATGAAGGAGAGGAGTTATAAAATGAAAACAAGATATGGCAATTGGCAAGGCTGTTGGAAGGAAAAGGGGTGAAGATAAATCATACAGTAGGGCTTGCAGGCACAGATGGAAAACAGGAAGAAACCCAGATGATCAAATCATCAAAACAAAAATGAGATGGAGAAAAATCAAATCCAAGATATTGGAGAAGTTGCATGCTGAAATAGATAGGGATGTTGAAAAGGAAAAAAATGACAGAGGCTGGCGACACATGCAAGCAAGCTGTGGAGGAGATACAAAGGAAAATAAATCAAGGACGAAGAAGAAAAGATAGAGGAAATAATAAATGAAAAGCCCAGGATAGAAACAATACACAGGAAGAAGAGCAAAGAGACTTGTGGAGCTAAGGGTTTAACTCCGTCAACCCCATTGTCACTAATTCACACTGTAAGCTTCCAAGTTTGAAAGTAAAGGGACAGTGAGGGTAAAAAGAAATTAGGAGACAGAAAAAAAAATTGACAGAATTTGCAGAAGAGGACAAGCAAGGCATTTGAAGGAAATTAAAGGAGGAAAAAAAACTATTAAGAGAGAATATGCAAAAGAAGAAAAGGATTTGAAAGAAAATTTGGAGGTGGAACAAACTCATAAAAGAATTAGGAGATGCGAAAAAATTCTTAAAAGAAAACTGGCAATAGAGGACAAGGAATTTGACGGTAATTAGGAGCCGGGAAAAATCTTTTAAAAACAGAAACACGCAAAAGAGGACAGGGGTAGGCAAAAGAGTCAAACTTACTGGTGTGGAGCGGGTGTATTTCAATGGCGAGGAGGTGGTGCTGGTAGTGTAGTCCCCTGCATTATGCCCCGTGCTATACTCTTTGTTAATCCTGCTGGGACTGTACATGGGCACCACAAGGTGGGCGTGGCGGAGAGTAAAAAATGGTGGGGGATATAAAAAAAAAGGAGGGAGATATGGTGACGTAGCAGAGAACAGACAGATGGAGAGACGAACCATACATACGGTACATACACTTACTCTCAAACTATTAGACAATAGGGCATGCAAAAGATGCAAGACATAGTACTATTTGTGGACGGATCGTGATACAAAGAACATAGATATTAATTCAATATTACAAGATGATGACGATAATATACTGAAATACATGTATTTGTGACTGACTTTTTTCGGGATAAATGGGTTTAGTTCAAAATACCACCACCAAATTAAGATGTAAAGAACACCACTCACAGAGAAAATATCACACACAGCATATAGGAATCAAGTTGAAATTTAGAACAATTCAGGCATTCTCTGTGGTCAAATTCCATTCATTCATTTTTTCTTTCAATATATTTTGTGTACAGATCAGGATATTCACTGACTTACACACAGTAGTAACATGTACATTTACAAACTCCTAGATTATGATGTATGTGAAATCTGTAGAGTGAGAAGCCATATAACCCATGGAAAAATAACTTTAAAGACACTGTATAACACTGTGGAAGGCCCGTTAAAAAAATTGTCGAACTTTGCTATCTGACATATCTGACAGTGTTTGAATGGACAAATAAACACCCTAGAACACAATAGTTTGGACAGTTATGCTGTCACTAGTGCAATATGTGCAGATACAAACTGGCACATTAATTATTCTCAGCCGATGGGAAATTCTGCAACACAGCAGTCTATGGGGGAATGCTGCAATGGTCTCTCAGTGTTTTTCACTTTTTAAAGCACTTAAGGATCGTTTTAAACTGCAATTTTTTCAAGGCTTCATTTTTAGACCGTATCAGAGACACTGGTAGCATGGGGAATCATGTAGCTCAGATATTTTAAACTGGAAACATTGTTATACAATGCCTTTAACATTACTGCCACAGTACAACAAACAAATGTCAGACTTGTACAGTACTACAGGAAATGTCATGAGTTAAAAGTACGGGACCATAGCCGACATGTAACTTTAACAAGATTTTCATGATCCATTTCAGTCTCAATAAATTTCTACATCACGATACAGGTATTAAACTATGACCCAGAGGAATAAATCTGTGATATTTTCAGTGGAGTCGACGTGATGTGGACCTTACAGTGCCGATCCAATATCCCATATTTTATTTCACAAAATTGGGCAATCCAATGCATTGATGGGATACAATGCAGGATTTTTAATTTTTTTAACCCAGCATCGGCATGTGGTGCTTTTGTGAAAAGAGTTCTGTGTGTTGTGAATGGTTCATACTTGCCCTTCTGCCCAAGTTAAACCCCGTAACATGAGGTGCAAGTGATGGCGACGGCAACCATTATACTAGCCTTTTGACAAGGCCCTCTCGCTGTTATGGGCGAGCGAAGCGAGCCCAGTCGAACGTGAAAGTGTGAGGGCCTTTCGAGATCTGCTTCACATCCGAAAAGTAATTATCATTCATGACCACAGGAACGACCGATCTCCGTTTGAATCAACCAATGAAACTGCGCGCTACGCTCCTCTGTCTTGGCATTATCAACTATTCAGTGGGTTGAAAGAAATTCCGTCAGTGCTGGTAACTACAAAACATATCATCAAACACCAAATTAGTACATGTTCTTGTTTGAACAGAGCAGTTGAAGCATTTTTTGGTTACATTTTGTTTTCATAAGGTCCAATTTGGCGTGCAATACCAGTAATCTATGTGTAGGAATCATTTCACCTAATGAAATAGTGAACGCTTCCAGATTGTTTCATGTTACAGCAACAGTCTGTCCGAACATGGTCCCAGTATGATTGCATTCAACGTAGGATCAAGAAGACAGACACGCTGATTGGTTGAAAGGTCTAACATAAGAATGCAAGACAGATCTCAAAAGGCCTTCGCGCTGCGCTTGGCTGGGCTCGCTTCACTCGCCCGTAATACAGCGAGAGGGCCTTGTCAAAAGGCTACCATCATACCAACGATCGGAAAAAATCAGACAAATTTCATGAGAAAGTCACAAAATCAATATTGCCTGCAAAAACTTCAAAGCAAATGAAAATGCAATCAGATTGAAATGTTGTCATCGAGTAGTCTGTTTTGACCTCTCATGTCAGATGTCACCACAGCAAATCAACAGTGATCCCTAAACCTGTAAAGCTTGAGTGAAGCAGACTTGTAGTATGGGTCCCAGTCATGAGACCATGGCTGCGGGTACGGGTACAGGTCCAGGATGTGACAAAGTCACAGGTGCAGGTACAGGTACGAGACCATGGGTACTGGTACGTGACCAATGTGTGACAAAGTCATGGGTACGGGTACGAGTCCAAGACCGTGGGTATGGATATGGGTACAGGTCTGGAATTTGGGGGTACGGGTACAGGTACTACAAGTCTGGAGTGAAGTTGACAAGATAAAACGTCTGATTTGCTACCATTAAACTGACATAAAAAAATCATATTTGGTGAAAGGTATATAGAACAAAGCTTACAGTGACAAAATATACCCCAATGAAAGAAATTAACAGAAGACCTACATGTACATGTATGATCTACACGAACAAAATGAAAGAATGTTTGGAGAGTAAGCTGCAGAGTAACATAGAGTGATCAATGACCGAGTTGCAGTGCACATGTATGGAACATGAGTTTGACCATGTGACTGTGTCTTTAACATTATGCAGACATAAACATGTGAGAAGGAGTTTAGGCATGAAAACATGTCAAGGATACATATTTTAAATAACGTATTTCAGTGCCTTAAATACAACATGACTACATCACCTAAATTAACTACAAACATACATGTATGTTATCCTTGTGTCGCTGAAATTTGTTCTTGGGTAATATTATGTGCCCGATGTTAACACCACAGACTTTACACTTAAAGGGTACTGGCGTGATTGGAAGAAATAAAGAATGCCTCTAGGCCCAAACAGGTTGAAAGATATACCAAAAGATAAATCTGGCTGAAAGGATTTGTCTTCAATTTGTTTACTGAAGCCGAATCAAGCTGACAGAAATACATCCCATAGAAAGCTACTCAACAAATTTGCCAGTCACAAGGCATACTAACGATAGTTTTTTTTTTTATACGAGTCAAGATCCAACTACAAAATTCTCACAGCAGAATCCCTGCATAGTCTACTTGATTCTAGAATAGTTTTACCCCATCTTGAGGACTACTCCCACTCATGCTATTTATCTTTCTGCCAGACATTCTATCTTGATTAGTTTTGTTTTCTTTCATTCCCCACTTGAATAATGCAATTTTCATAAGAGTGTGAAAACAGAATTATTTCTCTGAGTTCTTTTAACAAGTTGCCAACTTTGGTTGATTATAGATATCAATGTACAGTAAAGAAAATGCTTTTTTAGTAAACTTTCTTTTCAAAACTGTTGTACAAGTTGTACAAGTTCTACTACATGTAGTGTATTCTTTGTTATAAAAAATGAGGAACTATCTTTACATCAACAGTTTTTTTGTTCCTAAAATTTGATTACGGTAGCATGCTGAGTATGCGAAATAAACAAGGTCAGAGTGTCACAAATTGGGATTATGATTTCATGTGACCTTCACAGGTAGCATCAAAAGTTGTTGGGCATACTCCACAAATTTTAAACCAGTCAGTTTAAAGGGAATTTTCAATTCTAAACCCGTGTTAATGTATATAAAACCAGAAGTTTGTGGGGGCCCAGTTCTCTTGGACAAGTGCACCCTCTTCTGCTGAATGACATACTGTTGATAGCAAGAATTAAAATTACACCATCTCCAACAAGTTAAGCCTGAAGTTGACAATCAAACTTAACCAATCATCCATTTGGTTCTCCCTAATCCAATCCGTTAACTCACCTTTTGAGAGCCGAGTTGGCGGCGGCCGCTGAATGCCGCGTGACGCGCCGCACCCCAGAGGTGTGGGAGGGGGATGTGGTCTTGGAAGATTTGACGGGGGACATACTGGTGCTGGTAGCTGATGAGATTCTGGAAAAAGTTTGTGGGGAGGGGGAAAAAGAGGTTTGGATAAATATCAGATGATTAGTGTCATCTATAGTTTCTACTTACTTTACTTACACAGAAATATTGACAATTGTGGAAATGTAAAGTGGAAAAAATTTATCCTCATATTATATTCTTGTTGTTGATATGAATAAGGTAAGGACTTTAAGAATTCAGTGTAACTGTGAGCACAATTTGAGTTTTTAGGAAAGTGAATCAAAGATATTCTTGTGAGAACAACAATAGTGTTGTCTAATTTCGGGTGCAGAATAATGCAGAGAAGATTTTTCATGTAACATCCAAGACAGTACTAAAATATAAACAGTGGGGAAAGTGAGAAATGAGACACATTTAGTGCTTTTCTTTTGAGTGTGAGAACTAAACATAAAACATGTTCATGCTCAAAAAGTAGGAATCAATGGAACTGTTGATAACTGACATTGATTCCTGTTACTGCAGTGGCCACTACACATTTGTTTGGATTGGAAGTCATTAGACGCAAGGTTCTTTTTCATAAGTAAACTCTATATAATTTTCTTTCAAACACACAAATGGACACAAAATACACTTTACCAAGTTTTATGTTTATGCACTGAATCTCAAATACCATATATGACTACTATTCAGGGGTAGCGCCAGGGGAAAATCTGTTTTCACAGCCAAATCAGCAGCCGAAAATTCGCTCAATTTTTCAAGGCCAATTTCGCAGCCCCCAATTTTTTTTCATGGCCAAATCTGAAAAAATGGGGGGGGGGGGAGGGGAGGGGGGAAGGGCATTGCCCCTGCTAATATTGAAGTGTAAAATGGGAAGGTACAGAAACAATATCATTGACAAAACTTAAATAACTTTGCAAACAGAAAATTCATATAAACAATTTACATGAGACAATAAATACAGCATGAATGTATAAATACTGGTTTCATGTTTCTGTGAAAATGAAGATAGTCTGATTGATGAATATGAACTGTCTCATGCAAACATTACTAATATTAATCTACCATGTATCAATCTATTTTCTACCATGATGTGCAAATAGAAATGAGTGACTGAAATGAAAGTATAATGAAAACTAAAATTACTCTTGGTGCAATTCTACAATGAATTGGATGCAGCATTAATTGGAATTAATGACATCATAAAGAGTGTATACAAGGTATAATTCCTCATTTTTTCGTAAGATAATTTCTATAGCGGGTACTTATGTAATCATGAAACACAGTGATGTTAGAAACAGCACTGTCTACAAAACATTCAAGCATGTTACTTGCTAATCTACAAATAGAGATGTGTGTACGAATAACAATTCACATAGCACACTTATTACTGCAACTGAGAAGATTGTTTACATTGACGGAAGTGTTCATTAGAGATTCTTTAATTAGTTAAGATCCGTGATTAATTAATCTATTTCAACTCATTTCCTAATGAGAAGATATAATGCTGGTATGAGAGACTGAATGTAATCATGCAAGATACCTGACATAGTTGCAGAAAAGTCCATTGTTGAGGGCCAAATAAACCACAGATCTCTCACCACCCCCAACCCCCCTCTCTCCCAAAAAAGACATAAAAAGATAATACACACACACAAATTGATCTTAACCCTAATCAGGATGTTTTTTTTGGATATGCTATAGTCCCGGGGGGGGGGGGGGATTCCTTCCCCCTCCCCCGAGACCTCAGCCCCCTATTCAAAATAAAATGTTTGGGGGATAATATGCAGTACATTCACTGCTACAAAACATACTTTTCTCATTTCGTTTCTGTTCAAATCTGAAAAAAAATTGTACCCTTATAATTTATTTTCCAGTTATGTAACAATTATAATACCGTTAGGTATGTCCTGAAATATTTCAGCCAGTCAGAAAGGTGCAAAATAAAGAAGCAATAAGTCACTTCAAACATAAACAATCTACCGGCAAGTAATGTGTAGTACTGTCTACTTCTACTCCACTCTTTGACACACACGCTAAAACAAAAATGAATTTTTGCAGCCTGAAGCAAATGAACAAATTAATATCTTAAATCAAGGCACTGCATAACAGAAGGTCACAACAATGTGAGCTAAGATGATGTAAAATATTAACCCTATATTAACTGGGGGGGGGGGTCAATTTGACCCCCCCTCGACGAATTTCGCGACTATGTCGCCACGCAAATTTTTGATCGCGTCGCTCGCTGACTTTTTACTTTCAAGTCTTGTGCATCTTTTGAGACCATTTTCACGAAAATCGGACGTACCGTTACAACGCTGCGCGACTTTTCATACATGCATGTCAACACAAAAATCGCTCAAAAACATGATTTTGTGTACAAAATCAATGGAAATTGTGTTCTCAGCCAAAAATCATAAATGTATGATTATTTTTGCTTTTACTGGTTGAAATGAATTAATTTTACGCTTTATATGATTGCGAAAGTGTCCCCAACAAATTTCATCGAGAAAACAATGGAAAACAAAAGGTCGAAAAAACAAAGAAATACATAAGAAATTCACAAAACAATAAAATACATAAGAAATTAATTCCAATTTGGCAATTTTTTTTGTAGATTGTGAGAAATGTCAGAATGAGTATTTTCACCAAAAATTAGTATTCTACTAGCTATTATAAGTGAGTTATAGGCGAAAGCATAATTTCATGCACTTACTTGCATAATTAATTACGGTACTTAAAAAATAGAAAAAATTAATTTTTTGAAAATTTTACTATACAGTCGTGTAGTTTACATCCAGCTCTATGCGCATGCATATTTTCGCGGCGATCGCGCGATCGGCGGCCGAGATCTGAAGGGGGGGTCAAATTGACCCCCCCCCCCCCACGTAAAAACCTGGTCTGAAATAGCCCAGTTAAAATAGGGTTAAAGGGCAGTGACATGATTGGGATACATGTAAATAAAAAGATGTCCCTCAAACCAAACTGGTTGAAAGATATATCAATGGATAAACCAGCTTGAGTGTATCTCCTGGCTGGAAGAATTTATTTTGAATTTGTTTACTGAAGCCGAATTAAGCATGAACATACTAGCATTTTTTTCTCTCGAGGCTCAAGAGAATTAAATCCCATAGACTGCTACACAAAAAATTTGTCAGTCACAAGGCATACTGTTGGAAGTTAATATTCTAGAACGTGTCAACTTTTGACTACCAAATTTTCACAGTAGTATCCTTGCACAGTTTCCTTGATTCAAGAATACATGTAGTTTCACTCAAAGTTTAGGACTACTCCCAATCATGTCATTTACATTTAAAAGGCAACTTGAGTTCTGGAAATATATCCTCACATGTTTAACCAAATCAAATTAATTATAATTATTTTTTTAAAGCTTCCACAACTCAACTTGACCTTAAAGGCAGGGGATCTCTTTTGCATGCCTAAACATTAACATTGTGTAAATACAATGGCATTTAGAAGAAAATGCCATCTGGGAACCCTTAGCAAAATATAGGAGCTAGAAACTCAGTTTTAGTGGAATTATAGTGACCGTTACACTCAGATTTGAATTTTTTTCTCGCGAGAAAGAAATTCTTCCCATAGAACGTACACTAAACGGCTATTGTTTTTCTTTTGCATTTTTCAAATTCTAAGCAAGCATTAACCCCCAGATTTCACAGACATGCCTTTCATCAATAGCCTAAGGGTATGGGTTTTCTTTTCCTGGTCTGCAGGGATATTTGCAAATGAGATCCACTGCCTTTAAATCTATTGCTCCTCAGACATAAAACAAAACAATCACACAAGTCATTTGGCTTGAGTAGGAGATATGTGAAAAGGGGTGCAGGGGCTAGTATATGACAAAGTGGCTCCACATCAAATCCCCTTACTTTTTACTACTGGCTTTGCTCCTGTCGTCACGGTAACATCGTTGGTCGGCAAGTGTGTAGCAGGTAAAGCAGTGAATGGAGAAACAGGGGTGGGGGAGGGGTAATATCAGGGAGGAGGGTGGAGAAGCAGGTGAGGGTGGGGTGTAGTATAGTACAGGACAGTGTGAGAAATACGGGAGAAAATAAGTTATAAAGTGTCAAGTTTCAATTTGTCTACTAATTATTAACTAGAAAACGTCAATGACGTAGCGCTCATCCGGCATCTCGCAACATCATATATCCGAAATTTCATCTGGTACAATTTTAATACACTGGTCAAAATTAAATTTGATGTCCCGGAATTTTGAAAACATTTTTGTGATTTTATTTGTGATTTTGAATTTGCAAAATTAGCATAATTAATGAATTTCGAAATTTTGTGTACAAGTTTGAAGCCCCCACCTAGCCCTATCATATAAAAAAATCAGAATGAAAATTGGTCAAGAAATGAGGGAGAAATAATTTTGTTATTTTTGGAATAAATCTGCATAAATTACCATAATTAATTAATGGAGCAATAGTTAAAAATTCCGGGTAGAAGTTTAGTGTCACCAAGCTTAGCTCTACCAGATAAAGCAAACTAAATCAAAATTGGTTGAGAAATGAATGAGAAGAAGCATTTTTTGTGATTTTATTTGTGATTTTGAATAAATTTGCATAATTAATTAATTTTAAATTTGCATAATTGATTAATTTCAAAATTTGTGTAGAAGTCTTGAAGCCCCACCTAGCCCTATCAGATCAAACAGAATGAAAATCGGTCAAGAAATGTGGAGAAGAACATTTTTTGTTATTTTGGAATAAATTTGCATAAATTACCATAATTAATTAATGGAGTATAATTTCAAAATTCTGTGTAGAAGTTTAATGTGCATAAACTCAGCCCTACCAAATAAAGTAATCAAATTAAAATCGTTGAGAAATGAAGGAGAAGAAGCTATTTTTGTGATTTCAAAAAATTTGCATAAATTTGCATAATTGATTAATTTTAAATTTGCATAATTTGATTAATTTCAAAATTTTGTGCGAGAAGTCTTGAAGCTCCCCCTAGCCCTATCAGATCAAACAAACAGAATAAAATGGTCAAAGAAATGTGGGAAAAGAAGCAATTTTTGTTATTTTGGGGATAAATTTTGCATAATTACCATAATTAATCAAATGGAGTATAATTTCAAAATTCTGTGTAGAAGTTTAATGTGCATAAACTCACCTACACATAAGCAATCAAATAAAAATCGGTTAGAAATGAGGAGAAGAAGGCATTTTTGTGATTGAATAAATTTGCATAAATTAAAAATATATATGAATTCACGATTCTTGTTAGAAGTTTTAAATCACCCCACTAGCCCTATCAATGAAACAATCAGAATCAAAATCGCTCGAGAAATGACGAAGAAGAAGCATTTTCAAAACTGTGGACGGACGGACGGACGTGACGAAAGGACGGACGGACGGACGGACGAGGAAGAAGACTGAAGGACGGACCGTGAGGGCAAGGAGGAAGAAGCGCCGGACGCCACGCCATGGCATAAGCTCATCAGGCCCTTCGGGCCGGATGAGCTAAAAACGTGCAGTGGCTACCACGCAACCCTTATTACATATATGTACACAGTAATACAATATTACATGCAGAAAAGTGTAGCATTTTCTTGGATGTAGCTGTAGTTACACAACTTCACTTATTTCAAATATATTATATTTATCATAGTTATCTACCACAGTTTTGTTGTCTGTGAACTAGTATAATACCATTGTAATAATAATACTAATAATAACACGTTCTTGTATAGCGCATCATACGTAGCTTATCGCACGTCTCTATGCGCGTTATTATTACTCCATGGTCATGACAGGTACATTTAAGCTAAGCAGCTGTTACGCGCTTGAAGCTATAAATGACCCGACCAGGGTACCCATTTATACAACTGGGTGGAGAGCAGCAAAGCAGGTTAAAAAAGTCTTGCTGAAGGACATTAATGCCGGGCGGGCGTCCGACTCAAACCCGTTACCTCTAGATTATCAGGCATACGCCTTACCAATCTCGCCACAGCACTTCTTGTAAGTGTAGTAACTTTCATTATTAGCACCAAAACTGTTACAAATTCAAAATAAGTTCGAATACAATTTAAGTCAATACAGCTTTCCAATTTGTGATTTTAGTGAACACTTATTTAACATTTTTGCTATGTTCAATTCACATGTGTCTATAATCTTCTGGCTGAAACAATCAAGCAAGGCCTTTAATATTGATCACACAGTACTTTGAACAATGCACTTGTTTTCCAGAATTAAAATAGTAAGCGTGCAGTTAGTATAGTATTGTTAATTAACTGAAACACATACCCACTCAAGATATAAATAGAGTAAGCTACAGTTGGAATATCTGTGCCAAATGTCACAAACATTCTGCTACCAAAGATTAACACTCTCAGTTATGTTGACATACAAACATATCAAACATTGAAGGGTATACATCTTGGTTTCAATAGGTTATTACATTCTGATTTTCTACATATTCCTGGCATGCTGTTTTTCAATTCATTGTGAATATGTATTTTGTTTTTTATTGTTTTGCAGTTTGTGTAACATGGTCAGCTTTGTACATTTTTAACAATGGTACAAACATGTGATTTTTTTCTAAGGTGGGTAAAAAAAAAATCACTGGATAGAAAAATATAACAATTGTGCTGCATTAAACAGTATATCTGTTGAATTTGTTTCTTCCTAATGTGAATATATTATGATATCATTTTCAATTTACTCTCAATGAGTTTCTTCCACATATTTGTATGACTGATTGTCGAAACTGATATGGGACAAACATGCGTTTAAACAATGTACCTTACCAATTGGACTTTACAGGATCTCACTAAAGATTCTAAATCTATTTCAATTTGCATATCAGAAATATTATCATACCAGCACTTTTAGTACAAACTACTCTACTACACCTTTGGAGGGATATGGTTTCACAATCCATATCATCTCATTTAGAGATATCCCTAAGAACAAGTGAAACAAGTAATATAATTCAATGGGGGTTATAATTGTGTTAGTTTTGTCTCTATTAACACATAAACTAACATTATGGTATTAACATATAGGTCTACAGCTAAAACAATAGTGCCTTTACTTCAGTTTTGGAAGAAATCTGTTAATCTATAATGTGGAATATTTATGTCAGAAACCTTAGTCAGAATTTAAGATGCACCATAAGATTGTATTTATGTACGTGCTACATGCAGAGTACATATACATATATGTATCATACAGTCACTGTGCACAAGCCAATACCAGTGTATAATTTGGCTACACACAAGTAACAAATTTCATGCATCAATGACCAAAAAATATTCTCCATTTGTAAATTGAACACAACTTTAGAAAATCATTTTAAGAAAAGAAATTCAAGCTCTCAGAATACAACTGATTAGGGTGGTTAGAATATCAAAAGCTTTGTTGATTGGGAGTGAGTATTCAAAAACGATCAGTCTGACTCGAGAACACCGGCAAAGAGAAGAATTTGTGATGCAAATCAATACCTGCAAAAGGTGCGCAGATTGAGGACTAGAAGATTTGTGGTGGAGAGAGAATTTAAAATTATACAGCAAAATGTGTGATATATTTATGTGAAGCATTTCGACTTGCACGAACACATGATTGGATGGGTTGGCAATCCTATTTTGAAATGTTGTGTGTGTGGGGGGGGGGGTGACACCACACTGTTTTTTATTGGGTTATGTTGGTCTTGTATCTTTCAATTTCAAATCTGTGTGTGGGGCGGGGGGAGAGGCATGGACTCCCTGTTCTTATCCACCCCCCCCACCCCCACCCCCCCCCCCCCCCCCCCCCCGGATTTGCACCATGCAGTGATGAGTTGTGTTACATCAAGTGATTTTGCAAAAGAAGTGTGGATGTAAGTTTTCACTTTCGTTACAAATATAAGAATGGGGAGTTGTGTTTACAATTGCAAGAAGTTATTTTGTAAAGGAAACATGTGTGATTAGGCTGTGTGTTATATACACTGAGAGCACATTTAGTGGCATAGCTTAGTCAGAGAGGATAAAGTCTTAATGGGATGGGGTGAAATATAATTGGGCTTTGAACAGCCCCATGTGCTATAGTGTAGTGACCTATTGTAAATGAAGTGCTCTGCAAAGCAAAACAGAACCATCAATATCTTTATTACTCAGAAATTTTACCTAACCATGTCTAGGACAGACTTACAGACTGGGGCTTTTCTCTATGACAAAATATTTGTGTCAGGTGGTTGCATAATCGTAATCATTTTACATTACATTCTTGGTTATAACAGATATAGTCATGTTTCTCATAGACTGATTTCTAAGTAAATTTAATCAGAAAAGTTCAATGCAAATTATGAAATTGAAATTGTAACTAAATTTATAATAAGTTTGCTGTTACAATATTGTTTGTTGTGACATTTGCTGTACAGAGCATACAGCTCTCAACCAGACTCTACTGAAGTAATATACTGTACATGTACCACCACCATCATGGTTATGACATGAAAACAAATAATTTTCAAACATATAACAAAGACATGCACATTACAGTATCTGACAACTTCTTAAAAAAAAAAATAGGTCTTTGCTGAATTTTTCTCTTTTACAACACTATCAATATGTCTCACAAAAAAACATTTTTATCATCATTAAGGTATTGCACCAGTGGGGAATAAGCCAGGTATTTAATTCTTAAAATTTTACCTCATCTCTCCTTAACTTTTGCATCTAGGTCATATTAATCATCTTGCTATTATTAAACTACCAATTATTTTTTCCAAGTCAGATCCCCCCCCCAAAGAAATACAGTGGTCTCCACTTAATGGAGTAGGCATTTGCAAGTCATTTTTTACCCATTTAACATGAGTACCCCTTTAAATGTTACCCCATTATTCAGAGACCCACTATATTTCTATTAAATAATTTCATATGCATTTGAAGTACTTGTTTAAATGCCTCCATACATTTCTTTTTACTTTTTTCAGAACAATTCTTACTGATAGGAAAGCTTGGCCTTGGAAGCATCTCAAAGAGACAAAACAGCATTTTACTAGCACATCATAAAGAGCTCACAGAATAATTTTCCAGGAATTACATCATTGTTCACATGCATTTTGGCAATGGTTGTTCTATCAAAGCAAATGTGAAGGTAAATTATTCCCTGTAGTTACAATAAAAAGGTTTTTTTGGGATATATATTCATTCATTTATTTATTCATTTTTGGGGGTGGGGGTTGGTGAGAGTTATCTCAACTTTCATCAGGGTGTAAAAACTTGTGCATTGCAGGTGAGAAGAAAAAGCTGCTTGAATGGCGGTGGTTATCTGTGTGTTATACCCAGTAATGAAGGTAAACTGCAGAGGGTATGGTGCAGGAATTTGGATTTTTGTTGCAATTTTAGATCTCATATTTTTTTTAAACTAAAACCCCAACCATGTTAGTCAACTGCCACCACACAATTGAAAAAAAAAATGAAATAAAGGATGTCTGCGTCACATCTTATCCATTCTGAAGAACGAGGGTACAGACCAACCTGTCTAAAAAGGCTGGCCATGGGAGATGAGCGACACATGACTTCTTTGTACAAATTTCACTCAATAATCAAGTTGCCTGTTTCTGTTGTTGTTGACGGATGGTCTTTGAAGCCAGGAATTTTTTAAATATCTATTTTGATTTTTTTTTAAATTTATTCTTTAAAACTTATACTGTTATAATTATTTTAATGTTTATTCTATTTTCATTCTATTATTTCATTTTATTTATTTATTTATTTATTCATTTTTTTAAAATTATTATTTATTATTTTTTTTTTTTTTAGGGGGGGGGGGACTTTTATATCAGACAGGTGGTGTTTATAGATAGATAGTCCCATCTGTTTCAATATATTACACATTAATTCATAAAATTGATAGAAGTAAAATTACATTACAAGGAAACCACAGAAAAGTTGAAGCCAATAATAGAATAAACAGTGAAATATTTCAAATGAAATTAACTAAAACTGACATGATGTTTTTAATCGCACAAATATGTACATGTAACATCTGAATTTAACTTCTACTTATAGGCAAAGATTTGCTACATACATATAATGACTTTGATTTTGACTTCATGGACTGTGATACATACACTGTAAATGGCAATAATAATAATGACACCTGTGTGAAGATTTGGTTTCTGGTTTGACGGGGATAAAACATACCTTAACGGCTGTGAGGTTGACCTCGTGTGGAGTTTACCATCTTCCATCCTAAGGTTTAGCAATTTAAAAAAAAAAGAAGGAAGGAAGATAAAGAAAAACACAGTTAAATTTCAATACAAGTTAATATTTTATGATCATGAGATTGAAATTACATCGATAAAATTGACTCGATTAGTACTTTTAATGATTTATGCAAAATCAGCTACGTTTTTGCAAAGGCGAACACTGCAATGAAGTACTTCCAACTGCATGTACATGTACTGGTATTGCTTTTTATCTTAATTTTGATATAGTTGTTATACTATTACCATCATTGATTGATTTGCATATTTTACCTATTTTCTAATCATCATTATAATGAAAATTTCAAAATGATTATATTTGCTATTATTATTATCATTATTATTATTATTATTATTATTATTATTATTATTATTATTATTATTATTATTATTATTATTATTATCATCATCATTACTATTATTATTACTATTATCATTCTTCTTATTATCAATATATGTTTGTCATCATTGTCAATATCAATATCATTATTATCATCATTAATATTTTTGTGTGAAAATTACAAATTCATAACTTTTATTTGAGAATTCTACATTACCAATGACAGATTCTACACAACTTGTTTTACCTTGCCAAGTGTATTCTCATTCCTATAATTCCTAGCCCTAAAAACACAACTTTTCCAGGTCTACAGCAATATGGAAGAATGAACACAACACATGAAAGAGAAGAGAATGGTTAGTAATTGAAGACTGGCGGAAAGAAATTACGGCAGAAGACATCAAGATCTTGAAACTGGATTCCTCCTGGCAGAACAATTTAATTCACTTTGACATAATAATAAGTTCTTGCAGTAAAACAACTAATATGATTAAGGTTTAGTATCTACACGTAGCTTATTATCCATGATAAATTGATAGTAATACAACTCCAATTTGATTATATTTATTTACAGAGCACATACATGTTAATAAGCTATGATATCCTTTGAATGAATAGTTGAATTGCTATTTTCTTGGTAAATAAAATAATATAAAGTTTGTGAAACAGGTACAGGGTTAGATAAATTACGAAAATTGTATGGAATTTTATCTAAGTGAGCAGTGTGAAAGAAAATTGTTCACAACATCAAGTATGGTAGTCACTTTAACAAAACTTACATGAAATTACATTACACATGAATGAAATATTTGACAACATATTTTTTAGTATGATGTATTGTGAGTTGCTAGAAATGTATTTTTAAGATGAAATGGTACATAGCACGCATATGAGAAATAACAAACAGATGGTTAGAATTAGTTAAATGTAAATTAAATCTGAAGCGATGTGGTAATCTGGTAAACAATGTATATTTCAAAGAATAATTTCCAAGAATAAAATTTGAAAACAAATACAGATTTCTACGAGAAATGAAACTGTTATTATATGCAGGAATGACAAGCATGAACACTGGGATGTCAATAACAGTGAAAAAAGAGTAAAATTAGTATTTCTATACCAATTTTAATTGCTATGTCAACTGATAAATAAAACTAAATGATTACACATCGTTGCTGAGGGTATAAAACTTTGTATTTGAAAAACAAATTTAAATGTTCAGGAGATTTGAGCAAAAAAAAGTATATCTGGCTATCTAGAGATTAATTAAATACTGGTAAATTAATGCTTATTTCTGCTGAAGCAAGTAAATTCAAACAAAAATTCTTCCAGCCCAAATATTCACTATAACCAGTGTATATATTGGTATATGGGCAATTCCGTGATTAGTTACGTTACACTTTATGACAAACTTTACTCAACATTTGGCTCTTACATGAATGTGCTTTGATATTATTTTTCTGTTTTGGTACTATCAGTTCTCTAGACTGGCACCTACTTCACAACATCAAGCAAAATCATGTAACATGTTTCAGTGGGTAATAACAAGAACTTTAATTATGGTTAGTTACGTTACATAAAGAGGACATGGAAAAAAATGACATGTCTTTGTCCTCAAAGTTTCCTCAACCTGTTTTCAACTGAAACAAACTGTGGTATTCATGCTATTTCTGGTGTCTTGATAAGTCTATAGTGTATAATTTATTGATAAAAATCTTTTCATTTTTAACTACTACATCAAAAACATGGTTAGTTACGTTACGTTTAGTTACGTTACATTTTGTCCATCCACACAAATTTGCGTTTGTTCATGTCTTTTTCAGATTTTGTATGCATATGTAGGGCTTTATTACTTTCGAAACAATGTGAAGAGGCTTTTGGCATGGAAAAAACTGCAGAATAAATGATAGTTTTTCATAAAACTGAGATTTAGTCCCACTAGTCCCACATGTGGTATTTCATGTATGGTTCTGATTCTCCTAGAGGGTGCTGTTGAAGACGTAAAATTTAGAGTAGAAATGATGCCTCCCGTTGTTTCTTCATGATTCATACACATTCAAACCATTTAAATGTAATTGATTCGAGATAGAGCAATTTATATAATTTGTGATTTGTCCAATAATTCACGGAATTGCCCATATATGTTTTAATTCATTTGGGACTTAAGACATCGTTGACTTCTTCCAATCAAGTCACTGCCCTTTAGACTGATTTCAAGGTTTTAGGGTGAGACCCCACCCCCAACTGGCAATGGCATGACTTACTTGAGGCTGCCCGTGGTTGCCGACCTCGCCTTTCTGGAGACCTTGAGGTGCCGTAGCTTATCGCCCTGTGTCATGGTCTGTGAGCCGCTTATACTGGAACGGAGCTTGTAGCTCTCATCCGGCTGTGGAGGGAGAGGATGTGAGTGGGGTATTAGGAAGAGAGCATTAGCAAGAAATCCACAGTGATTAAAAAACAAAGTGAAGGCCGCTTTTCTTAGTTGTGGTTTTTGGAGCAAATCCTCAAAAACAGCTTACAAAGTGATGTTTTACAATAATCACGATCTGTGTATTCATTTATTAGGGTATAGCACAAGGACAAATCTGTTAGATTTGTTTTGTTGTTATTTAAAGGCAAACAACTTCCACTTAAACAGATCATTGATGACCAATATTGGTTTGTTTACAAAATACAGTTAAATCAGTCAGTTTATGAATCCTTACTTTCTTTTAACTCTTTACCCGTTGCTTACAAGAACCAGATGGGCTCTGTATAAAGTCTATGGAGATTTGCAGAATCTAGTAGTCAACAGGTTAACGTCCTGAAGTCGCAGATCTGCACCAAGTCATGCACAAAAAGTCCTTAGAGAATTAAATCCTCTGGCATGTTAAGAATTGAGAGTGCCACAATATTGTGTACAGAATCTTCCATGGTACATTATAATTATTAATGCAAGCAGATCATTGTGTTTTGTGTGTATTTTGTTAGGGCTGTTTTGTGCCATTTGTTATTCATGGAGGAAATAGGTGAAACTGAAAAAGCATTAACTCATGTAAAGTACCTCAATAATTAGTTAATACTACAACTGAAACAATACTTTCACATCCTTGAACCACACTTAAATACAATCTTCTTTGCCCAGATTGCAGTTTGTAATAGTCATTCAGAATTTCGTAATAGGGGTAGAAGAGATTAATAGGGATGGGGACGGAGATGGGTTGGGAGACTAGTGAGGGAGGGGGAGGGGAAGGGGAGGGGAGGGGAGGGGGTTATTATGGATAAACAAAAGATGCCGCAAACACACAGCAGCTGATGACAACTATTTGGAAAGGAAATCTCTTTCAAACCATCATATTTGCAGTGGAAAAGGGAAATATTAACACATGTGGAAAATTATTTATAGACACGAACATGTGGTAATGAGTCAGCATCTTGTTGCGAGAACACACGCACGCAGACGTGAACAGTCCATGAACTGAAAGGGGTGAAGATTAAATGATTAATACCATATTAAACACAATATGGCAATGAAATGAAAACAACTGGCTAACTCAAAAACAACCCACAAGAGTGTTTGTTCTATGAATAGTTTGAATCCAAGGATCTTCATTACTCACTCTGTCTATTTTTTTTTTTACAGCAGAACATTTATGATCATAAACACAAGAGGCGATGAAGACTAGATTGCACAAAAAAACTTTTTTGTTGCTGTTGGGAGAGGGTAGGCTGAAGGTTGATGTAATTTGAAGCGGGAGACACAAGACATTCAAGAAAGGAAATGATGGCATCCTCTTTTGGGGTTATGGAAACATCTTGAATGAAATAGCAAATTGTGGCATTGTGACGACTCGTAAAATTGACAGCATAATTTTACGGGTGACTCACACAGATTAAGTTATCATATCCAAAGTAAAGTAAAAATTTCCACAAATTCCGGTTGCCGAGGCCCTAATCAATTGCAGATAAACTCTACCCCTTCTTTCAATACTAGTACAATTCCGGTTATGTTACAGTAGGGCAGTGACGTGGAATGAAACGCAAACTTCTTCCTGCATTCAGAGAATACGGTGCAATGGGGAAAGAAAATAGTGAAAGTTTTGAACAAATTTGGCTGCAGTGTTCAAGAATGTTCAAATTTTATTTAATCCTTATAGTATGGAGGATTCAATTGGCAACCCTACCATACTTTGGGATGACAGTGTGGAGAGTTCCCAATTGGCTTTGTACACAAATTGACGCAAATTTGCATTTTTCTGAGAAGTCAGCTATTAGGTAACCAAATTCTCATGTAGAATCATTTCTGCTAGGACATACATGTAGTGTTTTCTTCATAAAAAAATTACAATAAGTAAAAATTTGTGTGCAAAACCAATGCGGACTATTCCATACTGTCATCACAAAAAAGGAACAGAGTTGCCAATCTAAGAATCCTCCATAATAAGGATTAAATAGGCTTTACGCATTCATAACTCTTGATCGGTTCAACTAAATTTTTTCAAACATTCACTTTTTCTTCTTTTATTGTTCTGTATTGTCTGAATGCAATGATGTCTGGGCTTCATTCCACTTTAATAGTTACAAACCTCACAGAGTAACAGACATACAGGAGTTTGTTTTGATAGTGTAACACCAAGGGACATCCCCCATGTAACAACATATGTGTCTTGGTGAAAAACCATCTACT
>JZLH01S0083509.1:24066-34846 GCA_001188425.1 Eucidaris tribuloides | reverse complement strand
ACTGGTTAGAAAGTCCAAAAAAGGGGTAAAACCGTCATTCCGTTACCGTGGAACTGCCCATAAACATTTAACAATTTCAGTGATACTCTTCACAATGAACCATACACAAACTTGACAAATTTCACCACTTAATTTTTACAAGCCTTTAAACTTTCAGAATTTGTTAAATGTCCGTCCGTGACAAACTGATCAGGCTCAGTACTGCCCTCATACATGTACATCCAAAACCTGTAGAACAGAAGTCATATCAATCATAACTTTATCCCCCTTTCTAACATTTATTTCATCCTCAGTCAGCTGAAACCAGTAACTTTGAGCTATGTAGTATAATCCTCTTTCAGAGGCGCTTTTTTTCATCACAGGCGTGCTTTCTTTCTTTCTTTTTTTTATGTGAGGCATGGTTGAGTTTCAAATCGTGCAAAGTCAAAACAAAATACCAAAAACACTTGTCACTATGAATTATGTATTTGTGATTGATTTCTAATTGTAGACTGACATTTTCATAAAGCTCCGAAGCAGTGGCTTGTATGTGCTGTGGCTTGCAATGATAGCACAGGATATGGGATAAGGGATATCTTTTTGTAATCAAAGTCTACAGATATATGTGTGTATTGAAGTATTTTTGGTCAAGTTCTCATGTAAATAAACACTTTTTGTGAATACATCCATGTTTAGTCCATAATATACACTGTACATTATAGTGTCAATGGAATCACAAATTTGTGTTTAGATCAGGGGTTATCAATTAGCGGCACTTGTGCCACTGTTGGCGCATTGGGCCTTCTGAAGTGTTGCATGGAAGCCGCTTTGAGAAAATAATAAATAGTGTAGTTTGTTGAATTTATAATTCTGTAATTTACATTGATTAGACCCATTCTGGGCCACTTAAGCGGGCCCCTGGACCCCATGCCGCGACGCTTCACTAGCTTCGCATGTTGGATATAGTGGCGCAGTACTAATTCTGGATAACAAATGAGGCACTTCAACAATACTAATTGAGAACCCTAGTTTAGATAATACTCTAGTAAAAAGTGATTTTTTTTCTCCTAATTTGGTTGTACGTGTATGTACATGTAGATAGAGTAATATTGTCTACACACTCTGAAAAATCACATTTTATTAAATGCTTCTAATTTTTAGAAATAGGTGAAAAATAGAACATTTGGAAACCCTTGATTTTTTTAAGCCATACATGTAGGAAAATATACGTAGTGATATTTACCCTTTGGTAATTCAAAAATCACGATACGTCACTATTAACAATTTACAGTGAAAGAAAAGTCTGACTGACCAAAACTACACAGGCTGCAAACTTACATAAACATGTACATGTACATGTACATGTACATGTACATGTACATTACTGTAGAAACCAATGTTTTATCATTTTATTTTGTACCAATTGTGTTTACTGTATGTGGAACTGAGAATTTCCACACAATAAGTTCATTGTGGTCGGTAAAATTTGATTGAATCATCATGATCGTCATCGTCATCGTCATCATAATCATAATCATCATCCTCAACATCCTCAACATATCCTCCCCCTCATCCTCCTCCTGATTATTATCATCGTAATTATCATCTGTTCATATGCACATGACATGCACACATGCAACACATACATGTACAGTGATATATTCATGTACATGTAGTTCTATTTAAATGTACGCAAATGTACACACACCAGCAGCTCGGGAATATTTTTGTGGCAGCGGAATCCCCAAATATTCAAATAAGCACTTCTGAGGTGAAAATCTTTTGCCCAACCAAATAAAGTTGAATACCCTCTGGCTTCAGATGGGTTAAATACTTTGAGTGAGCAAGAGGGAGAATTTACAAGCTTCGCTTTCTCTTCCTTCTCCACTCTGCCTCAGAGCCCGTGTCTATCCTTTCCAGCATTTGACGCTGAAAAAAGTGCTCTGCGACGCAGATCGAATTTCAGATGCATTTAATAATGATTTCAAAGCACTGCAGGCAGATAACCTCTTTCTTGTGGTTCTACCGACAATCCTGCGGTTCGTACATTAATGCTGCTGCTTCCGTTCTGGTTTTTTTCTCTCTTCCTTTTCCCTTTTTTATGCGGGCATCAAAAATGTGTCTCTTCCCTGAAAAGCGGAAGCTGAAAAGTACCCATGACAGTGTCTCAAGTTTTATATACAGTTAATAGTACCTTGATAGCTTGTGTTGGTCAATAAAACAACTTCTCCTAAGTCCTGTGGGCAATAAAGATGCTTGTAAACTAGCTACTGAATCTTTAAATGTCTTTCCTGAAAAGCTTTAAAATGAAATACCTTTTTCTTGAAATTTTCTGCTCAAAGGTTCTATTATCAAGTGTTTATTCGTAAATGGGGACACCTGATAAAGTGTTTAGTTGTGTAAAATAGGGGAAGGAAACATTTGTCTGCCCCATTAATTAATCCTTTGAAATGCATAGCAGGCATTCAGAACAAAGATGATGTATAGGTATTGATACATTAGAAGTTAATTCCAAGTTGATTGAAAATTGTCATGTTATGTGTATTCTTTTAGGATTATAATAGCCATTATTAATATTTACTTTAAATAATTTTTAAAATTTACTAGCTTACAAAGTTGATATTTTTAGCATTAAGCATAGAGATTGTGTCATTAGTCTTGTATCAAGGCTCTTAACTTGTTTTAAAACTGGAAGACATCATAAATCATGTCTTTTATTTGAAAGCGCATAAACTTTCTCTTTATCTCCTTCAATTTAAATAAATTCATTAATTTGACTGATTAATGAGACAATTTCTGAAGTTTATCTATCTAATGTACGTTTCTACGGGACGGTGGATTTAGAGTTTGCACCCTCTATTTTATCTGTGTGTTTGACTGCAGGCTAGTGTGTCACTCCGCTCATGTCAACACTGGGGGGCTCAGTGTACGGAGTGTCGCCGGCTCGTTCCTCAATCTAAATTGAATGTAATAATGCATGAAGTCCATCAAGGAACAGAGCTGCTCCTCTTTCCAAATTGATGATGAATATTTAAAGACGTTTCTACATGTGCCGGGGCTCAAGTACGCCGAACGGGGGAGTCTATTTGCATGTAGGTGAGAGAGGAAATTTCTGTGTCTCAAAAACCCCAATGCAGTGATCTGTAAAGAAGAAATTGATGTAAACTGTTAAAGTGATAGTAAATGAGTGTCAAATGTATGTGGCATTATTTATTTGTGTGTTTTATTTAAATTGATTGCAGTGAAATTAATTCATGAATATGTAACAGTACTTAACAATGCTTTTGATTGTTAGATTATAAAGCAAAAGATGTTTTATAGTACAGTTGATCTACCATGTACATGTATGATATATATGTACATGCACCATGTTTTCATGACATTATTCCAAAGGAAAGCATGGAAGAACATGTACATGTACCAATGGCGACATACATGTACATAGTGTACAATTGGCGTGATTGCTGTAATAAATTCAGACACCATGGTACACTTTATATAACTTTAGGCACACTAATGTTCTCAATTATAATTTCAGGGAACTGTTGATTGGGTTGTCCGTATGCTGAGATGGTACTTGCCTTCTAAATCAACGCGTGGCTAATTTGAATTGAGTAAATGATTGCTTGTAATTGACAATGATTTAGATGTAAATAGAACAATTTTTTATCTTCTTCATTTGGATTTCTTTGAGCTCATGCATTTATTGTTGTACAAATTCATGTGTAATTTTAAACAGCTATAATAGACAATGTGCATAAATTCAGTGGGCATTATCCCACTTGAAAGATTTGGCTTTTATTGAACTGCCCATATGGAACAGTAAAGTATGAAGCATGAAAAAAAAAAAAGACCTGCCATCTTTTGACAAAAATGGCACCGTGAAATAAGTACTCATTTGATTTGAATGTGGTGAAAAATGAAAATGTGGGCTAATAATATTCACCATATTGCGGACATCAAGACCACAATGAAGCCTATTGTGGCTAACCAAGTATTCACTACAATTGTGACCTTGATGCCCGCAATATGGTCGAATATTATTAGCCCACATTGTCATTTTTAAGTATGTGGTCTATTCTTGTCATTCTAGTATTAAGTACTGTAGTAGTAGATGGCAATTATGCATGAATAGAGTATTCTTACTACTAGTGTATGTACTGTAGGTGGAAGGTAAGATTCAGAGATTGGGTTGTTTCCAGTATGGAAAAAAATAAGATGGGGGAGATGAAGAGAAAACTAAAACATTGATAATCTATCGTGCTGGTCAATACAGTTTCTCAAGTCAATGATGAAAGGTTTCTCCATACTTTTCCCCCTTGTTTCATGGTTATCTTATTGATCACTACAAGAACTGATTCCAGCTTATGGTATTAGAGCCAGTGGCAGCGCCAGGTTAAAATGTATGTGTGTGTGTGTGTGTGTATGTGTGTGTGTGTGTGTGTGTGGGGTGGGGGGTGATGACAACTTTATGGGCAAATCATATTTGTTTACAGGCCAACAGTGGTGTGAGAAGCAAAAAAAAAACACCTCTCAGGCCACCTGAAAAAGTTTCACAGCCAAATCATATTCGTTCACAGCCAAACAGCCCAAATCTTGGGGGAGGGAGGAATTGTACAAAAAACACTAACCCCCTGCCCCCCCCCACCCCCCTCTCGTAGTGCTACCCCTGATTACAGCACAAGCACCAGGCAAATTGCCAATCTAGTCTGTTATGAAAGGAGAAATCTACTAGTTGCTACCAGTCCGGACAGGAAATTATAGATCAGACAGGGGCCCCTTCTCCTTGCACCGTTGTCGGGAATTTTTCCGCGACTCCGGCGGTAAAAACATTCATGCTAATGCTATCAACAGTAGATGTTGCCGAATCTTTTCTGTGCCGTGGAATGAATGGGACGTTGATGTTGTATATATAACCCACTCTGCCTTGTGTTGTGCCTTCATCTTCATCGTCATCGTCACTTCGGCGGGCGTGTGTAATCTGATTTGGCGATACTTCTGTTTAAGTAGAAATTGAATTTACGCAGATTTCTAGAGATGAGAAGGTACAGTTACATATCAATTGGTTGATCAATTTGGTGTGGGAATTGTGAGCACAGTGACATGTTAGCAGGGTGAAAAATACATGGGGGTGTGGAGCAATTTCACCTACGAAATGTGTAAAAGAGCCCCCTTAAATTACCATAGGGATCACTACAGAAGGATATGTGGAAAGCACCGAAACAGGAAAAGTAGCCCCCCAAAAGAAATTTTAATTTTCCCTGCATGTTAGGACTGTAGTTTTTTTTTTGGGGGGGGGGAGGGGCATTTTCAAATAAAAAGAAGACAACTACAAGATATCCCTCTGTTTTCCTTTAGAGATACTGGTAGAATTAACAAGAACTTAATTCTTCTTTACACTGCATGTTCTGTCAAATTGGTGACTGGTTTTATTGTCAGTGTTGGTTGTTTATCAAAAAATAGTGTATCCCATAATACAGCGAATCTGTGATGGATTTTACTTGAAATCAGAATACTTCAACTTGGAAGTACTCTTTTTCCCTCGTGTGCTTGCAGTATATGCAAGGTTAATAATTATTCAGAAATATTGAAGGTATTCTAAGTACCTGCAAGTGTAGAGGTACCGTACATGTACCCTTTCATTTATGGGTTTTTATGTATTCAGGTCATAAAAGTGACTTTTTAAGAACGTATGGTACATTTGACGTGACAAACATTTGTGTACATTTTTTTTATTTTTCTACAGCGTATTGTGCGACTACAGGTTTAACCCCTACTCAAGGTTAAGAGTATAAATCAAAATTACTAAAAAAACTTACTGATAAGGTTTGCAAACTGTATTGCCATGCAAGCATAGTGGCGTACATGTAGCAGCTCCAATGCAAAGTCACTCGTACATATAACATTCATTCTGTTTGTCATAAACTGAGAAATTTTAAAACCCGCAAATTTGCCACATACACGTACTGTAAACTTAAAGTGACATGTACTAATACACGAGAGTGACTCACAACAACAAACAAAGCCCAGATTGAATCCAAAATCATTTAAAATTGACTGATATATAAAACTTATATCAAAGAATTATAGCGTAATCATTTTACTTTCATGTGGTTTGTTTGGTCATACATATTCAGTCATGGGTGACTACTCAGCAATCAATTTGTTAAATCATCAAGTTTTTGTCCCAGTTTGGAATTTGCCTTATGTGCAGCAGGTATTACTGCTTTATTTCTTGTGAATGGTCTGTCCAATGTTATTATGCAGCAGAAACTACACCAACTGAGGGATCCTTTTAAAATGGCATCCTTCCATCCGTAACATTTATGAAACTTTAATGGCTTTGTGACCATTTGCCCTTTTGTAACCAAACTTGGATGGTAGGTGCTCAGGGAGATCAATGTTATTGGGGGTCCTAGGTCATTTATGTAGGTCAAAGGTCAAATGAGGACAAACAAGGTCAAATATTAAAATTTACCTACAAGCCTCAACTGAGATTAAATATTCTAAAAGCATACCCGGTATTGTAACAGAACTTGAATGGTAGATACCTTATGTTGTTTGGGGGTCAAATATCAAAGGTCAATTGAGAAAAAAATATGAAAGTACACCAAAATGATTGCATGTAAATAAGGCACGATACAAATGACTATCTTCTTGTTTGTTTGTTTATCTTCTTGTTTATCCTCCCAGGAATGTATAATTACGATTCCCAAACCCTATAGCAAAAAAAATAAAGTTGGAAAATGTAGACCAGCGTATAGTTTCAGTGTCTATTCCCTATTTCCATTCAACCCAAACCTGTTAAGAATATTATACTTACCTTATTCAAAATCTTTGAAATGATTGACTAACCAGAATTTACCAGATACACTACACTCCTTGTGAAATATTTAGTAACAAAGTTCTTCATAAAACCACTAGCTGGTGAACTGGACACCACGCCTGGCATCTTCCAACCCCACAGTCCAGGGCATAAATTCAGTGACTGAAAGGGTCATGAAGCTATGTTTCCAGCTGCTAAGTTTGCCACTTTTTGACCAAATATCCCTTTAAAAAGTGCACTTATGATGTCACAAATATAATTTCTGACACTCCTATGATACTTTCTTGGTCAGATTTATCATTTTCAAGTGCAGAAAATTATCAACAATATCGTAAGTTAGTCTTGGAATTCCCAATTTTTTACATACACCACTTAACACATGTGGGACTGGGCAATCTCTAGTCGGCTATTCAGCGGGTTTTGGAGGTGGCTGTAATATATTTTCTGGTGATTTTAAGCATTCTGCTTACCTTTACTGATACTTTCAGGCAGTTTTTACTGAATCCTTTCTGTTAGTTTTTTCTCTTCTTGCCGTAATTTTCCATGATGTTTGTGTTTTTCCTGGACTGATTAGAAGACCACCCAAATCTCTCTGGTAGATCCTCCTTCAAGATCAAAGCTGCTGAGCCTGAGCCGCTCTCAATCGCATCCGCTCGTTTTGCGACTTTGGAGAATGCATTATGAGCCAAAAAGTGCCAATGTTTTAGCCAGCATTTCCTCCGTAAAAACAACCATTTAATTCATTTTTGTTTGAATACAATATTAGTATTTTATGGTCCATTATGTAGGTTTGCTTTACAAATTTTTGCTTGCCCGATTCAGTCAAGTATTTTTAGTTGACACTCCAAAATACTAGCCCGAATCTGATGTTTACTTGCCCCGGGCCATTGGGCAAGCGCTTATGTCGCACCCTGTGTCTCAGAGTAGCATTCTACAAAGTCCATAATCTTCATCTACCACCCAACTGGTAAACTCCACTCATTCATCCTATTTCACTTTGTCTTTTTCTCGAGTCAAATACGATCACTGATGTTTTCGCGGGCTTATCCGAAGACCTTTGAGAGAACGCGTCTCCAACTCTCATCAGGAGAATCATGTAATATGCACCGGGTAAACACAAACTGGTCCTGTAACATAACAGAGTATTCCATCGTCGGCTAAACTTGTGAATTAATAACGACTGACATTTAAAGTTGAGATGGATACACTGAGGTGCTCTTGTCAGTGAATTTCTGAATAGTGCAAGTGGAGAGAAGAATGATTTCTGCTTCATCTTAGCGTCCGTCAAACTCTTCTGCCCACGCAAATGCACACACAATTTATGCACACACACACACACACACACACACACACACGCACACCTTGAAGCGCGCAACTACTGCACACCACAGGGGGTTCACACGACTACGCACTACGCACACACATTCACACACACACACACACACACACACACACACACACACACACACACACACACACATACACACATATACATACAAACAGCAACTCATATGGTTTTGGGGGCATTTTTGACTTTTCACAAACATACCACCTCCCTTTAAAGGCCGAGCGTCTCTTTTGCATGCCTAAAATTAACATTGTGTAAATACACTGGCAAGAAGAATTACCATCTGAACCTTAACCCCTTGGGGACGACGGGCTTGTACAGAAGCCCAGCACATTGCACACTCAGAGATGACGGGCTTCTACAGAAGCCCAGAATATATGACGAAATTTCGGTCACACACTGGATAAATTGAAAAGTTTTATTGCTTAATGCATTTTTCTCAAACATTACACATTTTTAGCTAGCATTAAGTAAGAACATAAATATTGTGAGAAGAATTTTATCTTTAAAAATGGGTTTATATTCCCTTCAAAATCAACCACGTGGAAATCGCGTCGTCTCTCAATGAACAACAGTGCCATATAGCATCGAGCCCAAGGGTTAAGTACAGGAGCTATAGAAACTTGGTTTTAGTGGAAAATTGTAGTTGCTGTAAAAGTTTGATTTGAATTAATACCTTGTTGAGACAAAAAATTTTAGAATGGGTCTTTTGTGCATTTTTCAAATTCTAGGTACATATCCTTCATCAATAGCCTAAGCACATGAGTGTATGTGATCTTTTCATGTACTGTGGGGTGGAGTGTAAATGAGATTCCATGCCAAAACTGAAACAGTTGATATGTTCTACATATCGTCGCTGAATTCACGAAGTGGCACGCGCGACCGAAGATGCGCGAAATCACTTTTTGAGTAAAACGCGATTAAAGATTTTATCAGTCTTTCAACTGCTCATTGCCATTTGTTATGAAGTTAAGCTGTATGATTCAAGCACAGATAGAAAGCCAAGTATCTACTCTTGCCTTACATGTCGAATTGTCCTTAAACTAAGTTCAATTTTTTACACAGTAAAGCTTCAAACGCATGTGTCGTTGTAGAAAATGTTGCTTCAGCGTAGGAAGAATCCACGAAGTGGCTCTTCGTGTGGAAAGCAAGTACGATTTTGCGCGCACGAACTGGCACAAGCACTCGTTTCGCGCTGTGTTGTCGCGCGCGCAAGAGAAAAATAATTCACGAACCGGAACAAGCGCGCGCGCGCCGTTGAGTTTTATGTACAGAAATGAATGGCGCGTTACGGCGCGTGCGCGCTTGTGCCGGTTCGTGGATTTTTTTACTGTAGATTTTCAGGCTCGTGTCTATTTTGCACTTTAATTATCTTTTTAATTAGAGAGAATTGGGTTCTAAAATTTTGTGAAATGAAAGACCGTGGCCAGAGAATGACAAAACTGAAAATAACTCAAATTTGACTTTGGACACAATTTTGGAGGTTTGTGCCACATCGTGAATTCAGCGACGATATTTACATATTATAGATGTAACAGCTTATTATTTCTAAACTTGTGAACACACATTTTATTAAATCTTCTAACATCTTTCCCTATTATAAACCAAGTACTGTACTGTTTTGTTGATTGCTGCAATTAACGTAAATTGGATTACCATGGAAATCAATAAATGGGCTTACTTCGAGTAACAGCACTTTTTCTAGCTGTATGAATTTACTCTGCAACATACACAATAATGTATTCTAATTTTTGAATAATATACTGATGATATACTGTATTGTTGGTAGTAAATCCCACTCTTGAAAAACAGCAAATTCATGCCTCAGTTCAACGTATAATGTAAGTTGTGCTTGTGGGTGCACCAAAGAGACATGCCATCTTCAACACACACCATCTTGTATACTATAACACTACACTGGCATATCTTCCCTCTCAATAGCAGCATTACAATTCATGGAAGCAATCACCATTTCTCCGTTGTCATGGCAACAGAAGAAGCAATGGGACGAAGTGTATTCAGCGTCTGTTTGATGTGTGTTGGACATCTTCCCGCTGTACCCGGCCCCTCCATCGTTGCGTCCTGTTTGCCCGTTAATCAAGTGAAGGGGGCGCTTTGTTTGCGTATTTGTTCAGCATTAGGTGGATGAAAGGTCGCGATGGTCTGGTGAAAAGATAGTTATTAGAAATTGCTCTGAACAGCATCTGGTGCATTCCAATTTGTACTGCAAAAGGAAATTCACACATCTACAGACAGATTCACCTAAAAACACAAACAATTAAAATAGCATTACGTCATCATTAAGAGAAGAAAGATAAAGTGCATTGTTTCCACACAATCGCAATGTATTGATAAAGTGAATGGAATGTCACTGATTTATACTCTGCATCATTGTGAAAGGAAATTGATAAGGAAACCAACATTTTTAAGAAAACTAAAGAAAGTACAAGAAATTACAAATACAAATTCGTGCATCAGTTTAATTTTCCTTGATTTTTTTTTACACCAAGAATAGTAAGTCTAGTAGAACACACACACACAGACACACACACACACACACACATACACACACACACACACACACACACAACACACTACACACAACATATACACACACACAACCCATA
>JZLH01S0083509.1:0-14377 GCA_001188425.1 Eucidaris tribuloides | reverse complement strand
AGCTACTTACAGGGATTGTTGAAAGGAAACCAGTAGCATTATTAATGCGCAAATACATGTATACAAATACCTGTGGGTCTATTACACCCACATGTTTATTGCTTTTGCTCTGTTATGAAGTGTTAAGACCGCGAGATGAGCACAACTTCATGAAGGCATGAGTCTTGCAAAGTGTCATCGTAGATGAAGTCTCAATGGACTCCACGCCCACTCAAATGAAAATTATGTATCTTTACGTAAATGTATGAAGTTGAGGTCAACTTGTCAGAAATATGTTGGTTATGCTGTGTTGCCACTGTTGTGCAATCTGTAGCATGGCTGGATGGCCATTTTCGTAGCTTGATTGTGGAATTTTCGTTTGGTTTTCTGACATTTCTTGTTTGGGTACTCTTGGTTGGCATTTCCCAAAGGCCTGCAATAATCCCTAGATGTACCCTCCCTAAGTATATAGATCACTGAATCGCGCGCATTCAATCTTGTACGGTATATATGTGGGCAGGGTGAACTCGTAACTAATCGTGAGCACCTATGAACCATCAAAGAATTTTCTATGATTACCATGACTGACCTCAACCATGATTAAGACCACAATTTTAATTGTGGCGCAAATCCCGATAGTGGTAACATAACTGAAGTGGTGGCTTAATTTGTGCAAAACCTTGTGATTCTATGTGAGGCTCGATCCTGAAAGCTTCTAAAACTGGTATTTTCCTTCATATAGTTGCCGACTTGCTGCCTGAATGTGTTCCCTAGTGACATCTATTGATACAGCCAGTTGTCTGGTTACAGATCTCTCATTCAATTTTGGTCAATTTTAATTTCCTTCATCATTATCATCACTGTTGACCATATTATTTTACACGGGGAGAAAAGATTGCATAGAACTAATGGCAGAAGTGCTGATAGAATTAAGGGCACCTGCTTCAATGATCATAACCACTTCTTACTCAAAGTTCTGACTTACAAAATGTTCTTATACTGTTATATAACTGTTATTTCTTTCTTTTCATAATTTGTTTTTTAATCCAGGTGCCACCAATAATCTGATGTTGGAATTTCAATAGGCAAGCCATTTCATAGTGAGTAGAACTACCTTTCCTCATGCTAACAATTACACAAAAGCATTACAACCCAGTCAAGGATAGTTTAACTCTGAATGAGACAAAGTCACAGATCTGCATCAAGCCCATAGAAGTTAAAATCCTCCAGCACGTTAAGAGTTAATGTTGCTAAAAGCTAAATGAGAAATTACCACAGTGTTGCCATATTTAAAATTCTTAGAACCATCATTTTTTTTGGGGGGGGGGGATGGTTGAATTTGTGGTCTAACAAACAATAACCTCTGCCCTAGAAAATCAATGCTTCTGTGTCTGGTATTTTATGGGTATAATATAGGTACTAATTGATGAGTGTACCAGCAAAGAAGATATTGCAGATATGAAAATGAAGCTAAATAGTTACTAAATGACAATGGAAGTATATAAATAGAAATTTTCCAGTCTTGACTTTTTATTCTATAAAAGTACATAATAGTGGACATTCAAACTGTTAATTGTTCTTATTTGACATCCTTTATGATGTTGTAGATACATACATGTGCGTTACTGCAGGATTATACCATGAAATTTATTGTAGCTATTTTTTTTTGGTCAATGAGAGTCACGTTTTTGAGCTGCATGTTTGGAGGAAATTAAATTCAAGTACACTGAACTCTAATTGCAGCAACTCACCAAATGACTACTTCTTGTAGATGTTAATCAGACACTTAGAGCAGGTAACAATTCTTGCACAATTTTCCCTCAAATCAAACACATTGATCACCAACAAGTACACAATGGGTGATTTCAAGTTTTGGATTAGTGTTATTGTTAGTGTTAGTAGGCGTCAAAAGCTGTTAAACTGAACTCCAACACTGCGACTCGGATTAACGGCCACTATCAATTCTGTAATCGATAGCATAACACGAGTGTTAACACGAGCGTGACGTCACATCCCTTGTTCGACGAACATGAAAACTGCGGAAAACCTCAAGAAATGAAATTCAAACAATCGTTCTACAAATGTAACACTGTCGGAAAGGCATGTACTTCCCCCTTAATTTCATGTATTTGACTCATTTCATTATGTCTTAGTTCTTTCACAATCTAAAATATTGTAATTTTGCGCTGCCATACACATTACACGTAAAACTGTGCAACCCAGCTGGCCTAGCCGAGACAGAAATAACACTAACACTAATAATGAACTTGAAATGGTGATTTCCTTAATCCCTAGGGTCTAGTGTTAGTGAATGGGACAAACGCATGTAAATCGCTAACACCAGCAACCCAGCTCGGTTCAGCAGACAATTTTTAACTCTATCTACAACACCAACTTCCGGAAGTGCGTCATAATTTTGGGGTCAACTCACTAACACGGATCGATTTCAAGTTTCGGATTAACGCTCGTCTTATTGTTAAGGTAACACTAACATGAACACTAATCCAAAACTTGATATCACCCAATGTGTGCTGAAATTTCTTCAATGTATCCATTAAAATTGAAACACTACATATATTGGGTGTTTAGCAGGTAGCCACTCATGCTTTTACTGTCCAAAGCCAGTCTAAATACCAAACAGAAAAGTAAAAATTTCAAAACCCAAACGATTAGCTATGCCGAAGTACTTGCATATTTTTTTTTGTGCCAGGGTCAGTGAGCGTGCAAAATTTCCATCCCACAATATATTCCATGTGTACAGTTTATTACTCTATTGTCCCAACCCATCTGAAAAGTACATTTTTGACATTGAATGTATAGTGTACATGTGTGTTTGTGTTTGTTTGTTTGTGTGTTTGTATTTAATAGCGTAGAAGTGCAGAAGAGGTATATACGCTATTCCTCTGCTAATGAAACAGGGTATAATTAATTGCGCAGTATGGGGGCGATGGCGCAAAATATTCATGTCCGCGGTCCTTTTCTGCGATCGGTGCTAACGAAAGTGATTAATTGTAGGCAGTGCAATATATTATACATGGGGTTACTTGAAGAAAGTGAAATTAGTCAACCCTGATGGATGTCCCGTGCCACGCAATTAATAACTCGGTCCACCAGGACGACATTAGCGGGGTATACCTGTACGACCGACGAACAGTGTAACCAACGTGTTGAACGTAAACCACTATCGTGCTTACATATTGGAAATAGATTCAGTACTTTCGTAATTGGCCGGTTTATTGGTTTTCTGTGATTACGTGCTCAAAATTAGTGCCATGTTCTGATGTTGTATCCTAAGGGGAAAAATGTATCAAGAATGTTGTGAATAGCTTTAACCTTTCTGTACCACATATTGAACAGCACATATAAAATCTATAGAGGTTTCTTGCAATGATAATACGAGGGTAACACAGAATCTAGATTTTGTTGGAAGGAACCTAGATAGCCTGAAACAACTGACTTTTAAATAAGGTTAAAATAATAAAAACCTCATTATAGAAAACTGACTTAGAACCATGAAAAAAATTAAACAGTTCAGGTTGATACAAAAATTAAAGTAGGCAATGTACTTTCAAGTGTTCCACTTGATTTATCCTGAAAATGTTACAGTAAGGTTATTGCGGTTATTTGCTAAAACAAGGCAATGTATTTTGTAACTAAATTTGTTTGTAAATAGCCTGCTACATCAAATAAATAATCAAAACTTCAACACATTTGAGTAGTTTCTGTTTTTCATCACTGTCCTTAATTGAATCATGTAGCAATATTGCCTTGTGCTTCTTGTGTCTCCGATAAGGTCTGAAGAATGAAGCCCTGAAAATTGTCAGCTCAAAACAATTATAAATTGCTCTTAAAAAGTGAAAGCCAATGGGCAACTATTCCAAACCCCCCCCCTTCCCCCTCCCCCACAAACAGACTGCTGTGTTATAGAATATTTGTCCCCAGGATGTGTCTTTATTTCCGTGCACATATTTTGCTAGTGACAGCATTTATGTTAAAAGTTTTTATATTCTAAGGTCTTTATTTGTCCATAATTCAAACACTTATCATTTAGGTCAGATATCAAAGTTTGACAGTTTTTCAAATGGGGTTTCCACTTGTAATGCTGTCCATTGCCTTTAATATCATTGGTGGATTCTGTTTTTCTGGCTGTCAGCAATAGAAAGGTTCTTTAATATTCCGTGACAGTAGAGAGAAACGGAAGAACTGTTCATGTGACTATGCCCTCAGGATAGCTGTAGTCCATTTGACTGACTAGTGGTCAGTTCCCAGTTGCCCTCTGTCCGTCCATTCCCAAGCAATCATTCTCCAAACCCTAGGATGGATTGGTCAGGTTTGAATGTACACACTTGTCAAACTCGAATGGCAGAATGCACATCCTCCCCAGGGGCCTATTGCATAAAAATTTAACCAGAGAAAACTCTGGTTATTTAACCAGAGTTTTTTTTTTCTTACTGGAAAATGAATGGTACAATCATGCTAACAAGAGTTTCAATACTTAACTAGAGAAATTTCTCTGGTTAAAGTGTAATGCAAGCAGCAATAGGACCCTGTTCATACATGTGCTACATGTGATTTATTCAAAATAAACTGCTGTAACAGTTTTGGTTGCCTGAAAGCAAGAATGAAACCCAGGCCTGTGAAAGAAAACCGAACTGTAAACAAAAGAATACAGTGAAAGTTTGAGCAAATTCAGCTGAGGCAATCAAGAGTTATGTTTTCAAAGTTTATTTAAAGGCAGTGGATCTCATTTGCAAACATCCCCACAGACCAGGAAAGGATTACCTATGCCCTTAGGCTATTGATGAAGGGCATGTCTGTGAAATTTGGGGGTCAGTTATTTCTTAGAATTTGAAAAATGTGAAAGAAAAACAACAGCTGTTTAGTGTACATTCTATGGTAGGAATTTTTTTCTCGCGAGAAAAAAATTCAAATCAGAGTCTAACGGTCACTACAATTTCACTAAAACTGAGTTTCCAGGACCTGTATTTTGCTAAAGGTTCCCAGATGGCATTTTCTTCTAAATACCATTGTATTTACACAATTTTAATTTTTAGACATGCAAAAGAGATCCACTGCCTTTAATCTTATTCTGGAGGATTCTTAAAATGGCAACTCGGCCACTTTTCGTGATGAGAGTATAGAGAACTCCCTGTTGAGTTTGTACACAGATTTTCATTTTCTGAGATGTCAGTTGAGAAGGTGCCCCAGTCGTTTCAGAAAAGCACAAAGAATCAGTTTTGCTGTTTTTATACTGAAATGACAAACATGAAGAAATTAGAAGTGAATGGTTAGTTCTCTACACTCTCACAAAAGTTGCAGAGATTGTCAATTTTGGAATCCTCCATAATGAGGATTAGGCAAACTTTAAACCTTCATAACCCTTGAATGGTTAAGCCAAATTTTCTCAAATTTTCACCATTGTCTTTTGTTGTTCTGTAATCTCTGAATACACACAAATGTTTGGGTTTTATTCCCTTGTAAGTATTGTCTGTGGACTAACCATGTATTCAGGTTGTTGCTTAAACAGTAATAAAATAAACTTGCATCATATTCATATCATATTGTACATTTGGTATGAGGTTATACACAAGCATCCTTGTCACCTGTTGTAATTGACAACTACATACTCTACGATAGGGACATCCTTGGTGTACGTTTGCATCCTCATCCTTTATGGTAAAAGTTTACAATTCCACTAATAAACACACACAAGTTCACACATACTTGTTAAGACTGTCAAACATGGACACTCGTTCTCAAAACAACATTCCCTGTAAGTTCTTGTTTAGATGGTTTCCAATTGATTAGCATGTGTAGGGAACCATGGACTGTCCATGGTTGACCAATGTCCACATTTGCCTGCAAACCTGATAAACGTCAACATGGACACCATTCACAAACACATGCCCTGTAAGTTCTTGTTTAGATGGTTTCCAATTGATTAGCATGTGGTAGGGAACCATGGACTGTCCATGGTTGACCAATGTCCACATTTGCCTGCAAAAATCCTGATTAACGTCCACGATTGATGGCATTTACAAACGCACGCAGACAGACACACACACACACACCTATACGTGTGTTTAACGCCGCCCAAACGGGTGACAGTAAGAAAAAAAACAAGCCACACTCCATTATACAACATGCAATCGAGGACAACACTCCCGTGCTACAACATGCAATCGGGCGACTTGTGTATGTGTAATGATATCTTCACCAGTAACAGGGACGTGGGGGTGCACACAAATTCTGCGCCATCTTGTAAGGCGCTTTGCGCCATCTACGCTTTGAATTCTGCGCCATTTGAGGGTGGGGGACCGCTCCCCGTTTTCCTAACGTCCCCAATCTGATAGTGGAGGTTATTACTACGTCCACGATTGATGGCATTTACAAACGCAGCAGACACACACACACACACACACACATACACACACACATATTCACACCCACGTATTCTCAACCACTGACTGGCAAACTCATTCACACAAACCATTATCATGGGAATCCTTTGTGGGTCAAGATGAGAGAGAGGAACCATTTTGCGGTGAGAACGAGAGAAAAGAGGAGAGAGGACAAACGCCAAAGAAACGAGAGTAAGCGAGAGATGGACAGAGAGACCGATGGAATGAGAAAGCGAGAGAAAGTTTCCGGGAGGATCGCAAATAATTGATGCCGTTTTGAATGCACCCTAACCTTTAACAATTGCGAGCCTGACATTTCCGAGGCATTGGGGGATATTAGCCATCTCTTTCAGCTCGCAAGGTTGCTGAAGCTAAATTTATTGCCATCCGACTTGTCTAGCTCTAGTTCTTTCTTGTCCATTATGTTTTTTTATTTAGTCTGAAATGAGTGAAATAGGAAGTGCTAGTTTATTTATGCGGTATTAAAGTCCATCCAGTTGAAAGTTGTTATGAAAAATGAGACGTTGACTGGGAATTTGAAAGTTCACGACAAACTTCGTGGCGGCGTGATGAATTACCGAACCGAACGGCCTACTCCGTTATGTCACGCCATTCGTAGATGCAGGCTACATTTACCTGAGTCCGATTCTCGATTTGAATTGATGCTGATAGATTTGGGTAGAAGTGTGTGTACATGTATGTACGCAGGAAAACCGGCGTTGGAATTGATGCCATAATTTCGCCCGCCTCGAAGAGTGTTTACATTTCTGCATTAAACAGACCCTCAATTCGTTCATGATGCCCACTCTTGCCGTATGTCAACAAACGCGAGTCAGTGTACTGTGTTCGCATCATCACGATACAAGGCAAGCAAGGGTATGGGGAGCCGAAACGGGGAGCGAGTGCACACAGTGTGTGCGCTATCAGCAGCCTTCGCTCCGTGAGAAAATAACACGACGTGCATCCACAAGCATGCCGTGGTAGTACACCAACAACAAATTACAGAGGTTGATCGCCTCCTCGCGTCGTTTGTCCATCTTCGTTTAACGGACTGTCCTTTCCTTCATCTTTTATTCATAAAAATTCAGCTACACTCATCCGTCTTCGTTTGGGAGCGATACTTTATTCATGAGCTGCACATTTTTTCCCCCTGCAGCTGGTACGTGAATCCCAAGTCGCTCCCGTACCATCTCACCGTGCCCCCTTCTCCTTGTCTTATTATTCTTGTTGCCCAAATAGCAGAGGGCATGGAGTGATATTCAGAAAGAGCCGCAAACAAAATGTCAGGTAATTCCGAAAGATGAATTGCTCATCAACAAAACTTTAAATTTTTCATCTGTCAGTAAGACGCCGTTGGCAACTCGACTCGTTTGGGGAACGGACTTAAACAGGTAGCACGGACAATAATACGCTCGCCTCCCACAGTTTTCTTCATAAGCCCCCCATCAAGGGTAGACCTCCGCTCCGCGTGTTAAAATCTGAAACGTGACCTTTCCACCCCCAGAACAGCAACGAACTCTGCCATTTTTAGGTGTTCTCCAAACCTAAACGGGGGTTTTGATTATTAGGAGAATCAGCCATTTCTCGTGGGATCTACTTTTGGTTGTTTTACAGTCAGACCTTAACGTTAAGTCCCACAAAGTGGTAAACGTGAAGTAAACATGATATGGAACGGACTTGTTAGTGTTGAAGTGTTGTGATGTACATGTAATGATGAATTCAGAGCAATCTTGCATAAGTATGTTGCGAAAGATGCAGATATATAGATCCTAATGTAGAGAATCTAATTAAGTACTGCACTTCAGTCATGTGAAGTACAGTTCAATAGACATGATTTAGTGTTGATAGACACTTCTTATACATACCCCTGAAAATGATTCCCCCACCCCCTGTTAATTTTTTCAAAGAGTTTATTGTACTTATAAAAAAAGATTAATGTACATACATGTATATCATTTTCTCATAATACATAATATAAGTTTATAACAGCATGCAGTTTTGATAGTCTGCATGTGATCATAATGAAGATGATGATAGAGAAAGTGATGGTGATGAAGATAATGATGATGAGAATAATGATGATGATGATGAGCGAGGAGGCAGGATTTATTATTGATGATGTAATGATAATATGAGATAGCATTGTTTAATTGATTAATTTGAGTTAATCAAAACTAAATCGCCTATTAATTATGTATGTATGACACTCAAGTCTGCGATCCCCGGAGGGGTCAGAATTAAAATGTCTTCAATTTTACACTCCCCTGTGACAGTGCGGTAACTGCCGTTGACCTAATTTTTTTCGTAGATACCCCATCACATCTGGGTAATCGGAACAGTGCGATTGCCGTACGTCGGAACAGACATCAACCCACTAAATTTTCAATTACGGTGCTGCTTTTTCCCACCGAAACATAATTTCATAATTTCAGAAAATGGGGCCAGCTCCTAATACAGGGTAAAAGGTCAAAGGAGGATGCTTAACTCTTTGTGAGAGAAAGGAACCATTGGGATGACGTTACTCATTACTTTATTTCATTATTAGAGATACATGTAAGTAAAGAATGTCGGTATAATAAATTTCCAGTATACCGATACCGCTGAAAACATATCGTTAAAACCCGGCAGGCGACTCGTGACTCTAGCAACTGCACAACTCGATGCTGTAAGCACTACACACACAACATCGATGGCAATGTGTGAGACTGAAGTCAATTATTGACTGATGGTAGAACAGTTGAAACGATGTATAAGTGAAAATATTTTTAATATGAACATACCTCTATCATTGGTAATAAATATCAACAACAATAAACTGTTTGACTCACCAAAATACGGATTATAACGTCTTTATAAAAGAAATTTTCCTCCGCATATCAGTCTTGTGCACACAAGAAAAATATGAGATCGTAAAAATTTGCGCGGTTGGCTCTAGCTCTACATGTATTTCCGTTTTCTGGACATGCGCCCTCAACGGTAAATGACAGGAAAGGACAAAGGCCGCAAATCTGTCCGGGGCACGGCTAGAGTCGACGGGAATTGAGTTGCGACATTGATGCGACATGCGACATGTCTGTACATGTGAAAGCGGTCCGCAATCGACAAATTCTGCGTGAATAATCAAAGAAATATCTCTTTCGGAGGCAATTTATTGTGGAAGGAAAGTTATGAATTGTAAATGGATGTTGTTAATTTGTCGATATATGGAAGAAAATATCAGAGAAAAACAGGATACCGGAAAAAGTCTATATAGGGATATTTTTTCGATGGCAATACCGGGAATACCGACAAAATAAAATATCATTAAAAAACGATATACCAGAAAACGGACATACCCTACATGTAAAGGGGGACAGGGTTTGGGAGCTTAATTGATCAGTCAAATTTGAAAGTTAAATTATAAGATCTAAAGATCCAGTATGTTGCTTTTTTGGATTTGACTCTTAACATGCCAGAGCATTTAAACCTCTATGGACTTTATGTAGATTATTTGGTGCAGATCTGCGACTTCGGCATATTAAGAGTCAAAGGAGTTCTGTAACAATGCTTTCAATTGAAGAAAAAAAATGGGCTGGATGACCATATGCTATCCATGTCTCTACCATAATGTAAATGTGAAGCTTTGAAAATAATACATCAACACTATCATTAAATATTTTAAAAAGTGAAATATATGGGTGACCGGATTTCGCCATGTCCATGTTGAAGGTGTAGTGTTAGACGTGTATTATGGAGGGGATATTCATCTATGGTCATGTGTTGTATGGTGGGGCCCCTTTGCGTTACAGGCACCAAATTTAAGAATTTTGTCACTTCTTGCATTTGAACCAATATACCTCAAAAAGTACTTCTCAGAAACCAACAAAAGTATACATTTTCTGAAAGCTTATACTTCAGAGAATCTCACTCAGCCAAGGTCAAGTTGCTATACAGGGTGTGTAAGAAAAATTAAAGGGTAATATCACAAAAAATGTATAATTTTGTGATATTGATGACAACTCATTGCACTTGTCAGTATTAAGTCAAGGCTCAAAATTGATGTCATGGTGTGAAAGAGCACACTTTTAGCTTTACGAAAATGTATACTTTTACTTCTTTTCGAATGTCAGATGTAGTGATACAGGGTGTGGCAAAATATGTGTAAAATTGTGTTGCGATTTGTTACAATAACATTAATTACACTAATTAAACAAACAGTTTACTAAACCTAATTAACACATTTTAGAGATGAATTAGTAGAATATTGTTTAATAAATGAATCACTGGAGTGTATTTAAAATTTTCAAGCAAAATGTAGCCCTGAAGTGAACATACATGTATGTCCTCAAATGCAGTACTTTCATGCTTCATAACGTGTACAAGTCAATGGCAAGCATAACCTACACCAGTCATTAATTAAGTAATTAATGACCTAGAAGACAATTAATGTCACTTTTATTTGTGAGAATTGTTAAGAGCAACATGTGTCAAGTCAGTCAGATGCATATCATAACTCAACGATAGCTTTTCTGCTGCAAATAGTAGGAAAAACAAAAGAGTACAGGTGAATTTGCAATTTCCCCATAGAGATTGTACATACTCCTCCTCCGCTTATCCTCCTCCGCTTATCCACCAGATTTACCCTCGTTAACATTTTTGCATTTTTCACTAATTAAACAAAGTGTAATGCAAGATTGCTTATCAGATTTCAAAAGAAGAGTAATTTTGCTGCAGGATGAGCCTAAATTCATCATAATTGGATGAAGGATAGCTCTGATGCATCAAGTTTATTTAAGGAGAGGACTGAAAAATGTAACACCACCAGGTATTTGGGGGTCCCACCACACAACACATGACCCTATGGATATCTTGATCATAATAATGTATTTTTCACAAATTTTGTTCTCAGGGCTATATATACCCCAGACTTCAATGTTCCACAGTGTTTTTCTTAAATCAAGTATCACATTAGTAAACCATGCCCTTAATCTGATACAAATCACCAATTGTCTTGAAATAAAGTTTAATCTTGGTTTCTTAAAATTGGAATCCAATGAAAAGTACAGTATCACTGCACAGACAAAACCAAGTCATTGGCTGACTTTAAATGCTCATTTGTTATTACATGTATCTTTACCTCTTCTACTTAATTTTGATACCTGTACTTCAACTACAATTTGCTGTCGAGAATGTTGACTAATTAAATTCTCTGTGAAATATTCAGAAGTTGTTTAAAGTCCATACTGTGATTTCAGAACAAAAAAATAAAATATGAAAAATATTCCCAATCATGATATAGCTGGTTAACTGATCAGATTGGAGTAGTAATTTTGCAAGATGAGTTTTACCCACATGCGAAACATCAATAACAAGACATCTAGGCTGGAAGAGTTCATCTTGAACTGCTCAGAAGAGAAACAAGTATGTGTTTGCCGGTATTGAATTTAATAATCATGATAAAATGGAACCCATAAGAAGCTACGGAACAAATTTAGCTGTTATAGTAATTTCTGATAGTGATGGTACAACAAAGAAGAGTTGTTACCATGAAATTTTTACAGCAATAACCTAAAATAGTGTACTTGATTCCAGTAACAGTGTATCCTAACTAAATTGAAAACTTAACTACCAATCCTGTCCTACCCTTTAAAGGTACGTGTATTGGCTAACATTTACCACAGTTAAAAAAAATCTGAGCCGCATGATTCCCCATGCTACCAGTGTCTTTGATGAGGTCTAAAAATGAAGCCCTGAAAAAATTGTATTTCAAAATGATTATTTAGTGCTTTAAAAAAGTGAAAATCGTAAGTTGACCAGATTCACTTGCCCATTTCCTCCCATAGACTTACTGTGTGTACACCTAGGTTAATAAAACTCGCCCCGAGTTTTATTGTTTATTCATGTATAACTTGCCATTGGCAGTGTAACTTTTTCCAAAACTTTTGTCATTCTAGCGGTGTTATTTCGTCCATTTGAAACACTTACTATTGTAGGCTCAAGATATCAAAGTTTGACAATTTTTTAAATTGAAGCTCAACAATGTTCAGCATTCACTTTAAGGCAGGGCTCAACACTAGCAATTGCCCGCTTGCCCGGGGAAGTGGAATAATTTCATGTGGGCAAGTAAACGAACTTCCAAAATGTATAAACTTTACTTGCCCGATTGGGCAAGTTAAAATTTAATATCTTAAATAAAGCAAAATATGTCCTGTTCAGGTCTATTTCAACATTATTTCTGTTTCATTGTATTTATTTTATGAACTCAACTTCACAAATCACATCCTTTTATAACCCCCAGAATTAAGATTATAAATGTCCAATGCTATAAAAAGCCATATTTTTTAAATTTAGTGAAAAATCATTACTAATGTTTTGTTTGTTTATTATCGGGCAAGTAAATTTTTATTCGGGCAAGTAAAACTCTGAAAGTGATAATTTCACTTGCCCAAAGGGCAAGCAGGAAAAAAAGTTAGTGTGGAGCCCTGTTTTAAGTAATACTGCCTTTGCACTGAGAATGAAAATTGCTCAAGATGTTGCACAATACTTTACAATCTTATGAAGATAGCAGGTTAAGAGAAAAAAGTGTTGTCCAACAAATGTTAACAATTTATGTCTTAAATTTTTTTCTTTATAATTGAGGAGTGGGTAGGTGGATGAGTGGGAGTTAAAAAGCCTTGTCACTAAGTATTCAGTGAAAAGAAAAGTGCAATATATACTTTTCATGGATGTCATTTAGGAAACTAAATATTGTATGTTCATGTACAGTATATTTGTAGGACCGAAATACCAATATATATACTAAAGAAAATTTATGGGCCAGGTGGGTATAGTTATCTTTAGTTACTCTTTTTTTTATCCGTGCAGCTTTGAGCAGAGCACTAGAATGGTACCCGTATGTTTCTAAATTGTTGCAATGTAATACCTGTATACTTATGTACTTTTTTTTGCGAATGAATGAAAGAACAAATGACTTTAGGTAGATGTATAAATTTAATGATGATGGTGATGATGTTGATGATGATGACGATAATGATAATAGTGAATTAGGGGACAGCTCTTTCCCATGATCATCTCTTTTGAATGACTATAATAAAGAGGCAGAGAGGGAGATAACTGAAAGGACTGTGACGTGATTGCGAGAATAAAAAAATGCCTGTCTAACCAAACTGGTTGAAAGATATACTAATGGATACACCAGCTGGAGTGTATCTCCTGGCTGGAAGGATTTATCTTGAATTTGTTTACTTCAGGCGAATCAAGCATGAACATACTAACATTTTGCTTCTCTTGAGCCCCAATAGAAATGGATCTCATAGAAAGCTACACAACAGATTTGTCTGTCACAAGGCATACTGATTGAAGTTATTTTAGAACAGGTCAACTTTTAACTACAATATTTTCACAGTAGAATCCTCGCACAGTTTCTTTGATTCTAGAATAATTTCTCCCCAAGTACAGGACTACACCCAATCATGTCATTCACTTTTAAAATATGTTTGTCCCATTGTGCATGCTGTCATTGATGTAGTATTCTTCACTGTGCATGGATTCTCTTCTTGCTAGTTATGTCAGAAATTTGGTATATATCAGGACCGGGAGGGTTAAAGCCTGACAAGCTTTTGGCAAATTTGTCGCATACCACAATAAGTCAACATCTACCTGAGAAGTCTATCAGTGCAGCGGGTGCAGAGAGGGCAGTAATTAAATCGCTAACAAGTCGACTACAAGTGCCCCTTCTCCGTCAATAGGAAAGAGCTATTTATCAGTTTTCCCCATGGGTATTCATGTAAATACTGCCAGGTCATAGGATTAATGGTGGTCGCGGGCTAATCAGATAAAGACACCGGATCGTGGCTGATATTGGAAAGCGTTCGGAGGGGGGGGGGGGTAGTGAGGATATCGATAGGGAGGTCCGCATATCATCCATTTTGCCCGGCACTTTTTTCCAACTAATAAAATCAAGTCCGGGGATTGGATTAATCTCTTCCGACTGGCTGGTCAGGTGTTGACCTCGACGA
>JZLH01S0083507.1:9614-28566 GCA_001188425.1 Eucidaris tribuloides | reverse complement strand
AACACACACACACACACACACACACACACACACACACACACACACACACACACACACACAAACAAACAAACACACAAACAGTGAAATGAAATTGATATAGTTCTCGCTTTCGTAGAAGAAACTAAACTGGCTGCATGGTGTAAGATTGCACGGCCAATTTGGTTTCATTGTGGCCGCGATCATTGTCATCTAAATTCTACGGTAAATATAGGGCAACAGAACCATGGGTACAATCATGGAAAAGTGCACATTGAGCTCAAAACTTCAGGTATATTGCTTTACTGTTTTCCAAATTCAAACATTTAAACTATACTCGTTAACTTTTCAGCGAGTTGTTCTAAGCTTGCAGGCCAACTGTTTTTTGCTCGCGCTATGCGTTGGCAAATCAAAAAACAATCCAATAAAGGCGCTGTGTATGAAAGTTATACACACTAAATTACAGAATAAACAAAATTTAAACGACTATCTTGCTTTCTGATATCAGAAAAAAAATCAGCAATAAAAACCGATGTCATAACACGAAAGTACGCTTGATAACCACACACACAGGTAAAAACGCAAACGATGTACAAGGGAGTATGTAAATTAGCATTCTGCGATAACCAATCAGAATTCATCAACGTTACTAGGGGCGGAGCCTATTCCACAGCGCTCCGGTCTGAATTTTCCCACTCGTTTCTGAAACCGAAAAAAACTGCTCCAGAAAAACACACTTTTTATAGCTTTCCCTTCACTATTTCACTCCGAAACTTCTACATGATGAAGATAAGACTTTAGACTTCAAACAAGTCAAAAATAAAAATCATAAGTTCAACCATTTTGACTTTGACACGATTTTCTCAGCTCGGACATCTCCGACTTGTGTCTCATTTTGTGTGCGGTCACATAATAATGATAATTATAATGATTCGTTCTTTGATGTTTTATTCTTTTGTTTTGTTTAATTTTTTGTTGTTTGTTTTGTTATTGTCATGATGTTTTACATTATGTGTATGTCTTGATATATTTTAGAGATTGGCCTCACCAAGCGTATATTTGGGGCAAATTCTTTACTCTTGTAATCTGTAATTTTTTACTATCGTTTTTTATTATTCGGAAATAAAGGTTTGATTTGTATTTGATTTTGATAATCGACATCATATTCTCTAGCATTTTAGAATAGAGCTGCCAACAGTGTGATGTCACTCTGCTTCAGAATGTGAGCGGAACTATGGCGGAACAGGCGCTTACCACCATACTGCCCCTCCTCATGATAAAGGTTTATAACTGATTTGTTTTTTCCCGGTGTTTTTGGAATATGAGCAAAATGTATTTTGTTTCAAATGTAAAGCCCTCATTCATTGGTCACTTTACAAATGGATTATGAAAACAAAGGGACATCTAATTAATTTGTTTTTGTTCGCATGTTTAATGATGTACTGGTCCCCTCACTATGTAAACTCAATTTTGACAAACCAAAAAAATGTCGTCATGCCTGATTTGTTATGGGGGGGGGCGCATTATTTATTCGCGAAGAGATTGCAGAATGTCCAAGTCATGGTTCAACTCTTTGTTCCAGATATTCTGAATGAGTTGATATCCTTTTTATTTCTGGGATGGGGGGAGATGAGAGCATCTGTTCTCTGACAATATGGGTACAACAAGCACAAAAAAGGTCATTCAGCTAAGATGGGAATCCGTTCCATGGCAATGAGAGTGGGACACAAAAACACACAATCGTCATCAGGTTTCTGGGAACACCTTCCAGGCCAATGGGAACCTAGCATGTCTAAAAGACAAATTTGTCTGTGAGCAGGAAAACTTGGGGAACGGGGGGGGGGGCAAAATTTTTCCCCCAAACCTCTGATTTTTCATTACTTTAAAACATGGGCGGCTGTGTGTGAGGGAGTTTGGCAATTTTTTAATTTATTTATTTATTATATTTATTTATTTTATTTATTTTATTTATATTTTTTTTTTTGGGGGGGGTGGGGAGGCGTCGGAACAAATATTCAGGTGTCTTTTTCGTGGGGGGGGGGGAGGAACATTAACACTTCCTTATTAAAGTTATTATTGTCGAATGTATCTGTGTTATGTAATTCCAGGCTATTGTTGAACTATGCAAATTTCGCCAATTGACTGAGGATGACAAAGAACGCCTCTTGTACTGCCCGCCTGGCAGTGAAGTAGACCAGACGAACACGAGCAATTCCCCCTCCACGGTGGTAACCGTGGCAACAGCAGGTTTACCTACCCTGCTCTTCCGCTGTACCGCCTCCTAGCCAACACTATCGAAGAGTGGATGTGGTCAGGGTAAGTTCACTTTCAGATCTTTGTGTACTACTATAGCAGGAGATACCAGTCAACAATTTGAAACAGTTTATAAAATTATAAAATCATGGTTTTTTTTTCACACTTTTTCTGCAATACACTTGTATTGTTACTGTGTACTACAGGGTTCCCAGCCCATCAGGGAAATCAGGGAAACTTATTTTACTTTTTTCCAGTCAGGGAAAAGTCAGGGAATTTGATAAAAATACCTCAAATCAGGAAAAAGTCAGGGAATTTTGATTGGCCCCAAAATCGAAAGTAGTCAGTGTTTTATACTGCAAATAGATCACTGCAACAACATAGAAAACATGTGAAACTGGAAATGAGTTGAAATAATTATTATGGAATTTTGAGACTTCATCAGGAAAAAATCAGGGAAAAAGGTTTTCTTGAAATGCTGGGAACCCTGTACTAACATAAATTGTCCACTTTACCATTACTTGTTCGTTGCTTAGTAAAAACACTATCATTAATTGAAAATAGCATGGTAAAAGCATTTGCTTAAGAGATGTCTTTTTAATTTACGAACCATTTGTAAACTGACCAGTTGCTAATTGGTTAATTATTAATTTTTACATTACAGCTTATAACAACAGGTGTGAATTCTCCTTAGGGAAATGCAGAAAAACATGGTACATTTCTGTTCCTTCACACCTGTTGTCTTAAGAATGTACCATGATAGACAGCATTCTTTGTAAACAAGTAGATCAGCTTAGACTTATTCACCAGCCTCTTATTTTTATAATACATGTCAGTCTTATCCATGTTAACCTTTTTGAGTGTATGAACACCTGGAAAAGGGTAAAGTGACTTTTGAGTGTGTCAATCTCTCGATGAAATAAGCAAACATTCTTTCAAAACAAACTTTCACCTGATATTTAGTGGAGAGGAATTCCGGACTTGACAATTTTTTGTGTCTCTGATGTTTATCACATTTTACATATTGTGATAATTTTGTTTTATGCATTCTGTGTGTGATATTACATGTACCTGAAAACAAATTTATTCAGTTGTAAGAAAATGAATAAATAATGCAGATATATTTGATAAGTAAACAGACAATTGAATAACAAATCAGTAACAAAGTCAGTAACTCTCTCCATAATTAATCATTTACATTTCTTAATGTTTTTGTTGTTGTTGTTTACTTTGCAGGTCATGCTTTGTTCAAGAGCTTCCCAAGTATGAACATTTAGATGAAGGAGACAATGTGAATAGAAGGTACACTGACTTACCTATTTCTTAAATTTCTTTTATGATTCCATGCTTGAAATGTGATTACCAATATGCGTGCAAATGTAGTTATGGAGAAGGTAGTGAGAGAGGCATGCAGGGGACAAATTGGCCATGGTCCCCTTGTTTGTTGTCTTAAAAAAATGGGTAATGCATGGACAAAGCATTTTTTCTTTCTGTTTTTTTTTTTTGGGGGGGGGTTGGTAGGGGTGAGGGTGGGGATGGGGGTTGCTTGTCTGCTCAAAATGGTTTGTGCATGCACAAATTCACTTTTGCCTGCCAAAATATTTTTGTACTAGCCAAACAACTTCTGACAAGGGGGGGGGGCAGGGGGCTGATGATGACCAAAGCCATTTTTTGCCCGCTAAAAAAACCTTTTACCCGCCAAATTAATAGCCAAAAAACTTCTGACAAGTGGGGGGGCATGGGGCTGATGACGACCAAAACCATTTTTGTATGCCAAAAAAATTTTTACCTGCCAAATTACTAGCCAAACAGTTCATTCGTATTATTTTCCTTCTTCATGTTTGTTGGGAGGTTTTTTCATAAAGCGGGAGATTGGTAGGATGGCAGGGGGATTTTCTTGGTGGCGGGAGACTCCCGCCAAAAGCGGGAGGGTTGACAGCCTGGTATAATTGGTTGATATTAGTTGATATTGATCATTCTTTTTTACCACTTTTTACAAACCTCTGCAGTATATTTCCATGCACTTTCTTCTTTTATCGTGATATTGATATGATATGAAGCACATAATCACAAAGAGATATATTTCAAAGAAAATAGTTTTCATCATTTCATTTCCCTTCTGTTTTTACTGAAATTCTGTGTTTTGCAGGAAAATGGTTCTAGACACCATCTCCTGTCATCTGATGAGTCTTAGGACGTCTTGGGATGGTTTGGAGGATGACATGAAGAAGCACAAACTGGTGGAGTTATTGAAAGTAAGAACACCATCATCAACCGCTCCCGTTTGGATGGTTTTCATATGTCTTTCCCAGAAGTTATTTTGAGAAGTAATGTTTAAATAACAAACACATTTCACATTAAAGGTAGTGTATGTTGGTAGTAGAAAATAATGAATTTTTCTCCTATTCTAATCACATGCTGTGAAAAGCTTCTACTTTTAAAGAAATTTAGGTAAAATAAAAAGATAAGGTCCTAAAGGGGCCCCCAATTTTTGGCCATAGTACATGTGGCTTTCAACATATTGGAAATGTACATAGCGACATCTGCTCCATGATAACTTACAGATCATAAAATATTATTGTAAACAATATGCGTATGTGCTGAATATTTCGCGGTGGTTTTATTTTCATTAATTTTGCGACTTAATGAACGCAAAAATTTTCACTTCCTGATAATCTTGTACAAAGTGAATGCAAATGTAATTAAGTGCGAAAATATACTCTAGCAAATTCCTCGTCTTGAAGCAAAATTGCGAAAATGTTTGTGAAATATATGGCGTATACAGTAAACAATTTTCAGTAGTTTGATGTTGTTATGTGATATCCGTCATTGAAATACCAACTTTGTGAAAGACTGATGAAGAATTGTCTAATAAACTAAAACTAAACTATGACTTTAAACCAAAATATTTCTTTTCACTATACAGGACATTGGTAAACGAGGCATGCTGGATCTACTGGGGGTTAGGCATACTGTGGGTACTGTAGGAGTCTTCCCACCTACCAGAGACATACTTGAGGCTAGTTTCAGAGAACTAAAGTAAGGATAATATGAATGGTCATACATGTACTTGTTTGTGTATGTTTGTGTCTGTGTGTGTTGATTCAGGCTAAAGATGTACATATCTTAAAATAGCAATTTAATACAAATTTTAAATGTATCTGTTTTATCATCAGTGTTGTAACAAGTCAAGTCAGTGACTCTGACTCGAGATAACTCGAGTCGCATTTATCTCTGACTGTGACTTGAGTCGGGATGGCAAAATGACTTGACTTGACTTGAGTTGGGAGCCTAAATGATTTGACTTGACTTGAGTCTCCACAGTAAATGACTTGACTTTGACTTGAGTGCCCACTGACTCGAGTCTTCCCAGTGACTCGAGTCAGGCCCAGTGACTCCAGTCAGGCCGTGTGACTCGAGTGTACCCATATGTGTGCGGGAGTGTAGCTTTCTTCACTGTTGCGATCAAGTGCACAGTAGATCTACAGTTACATACCGCAATTATGGGCCTATGTATGCAGGGGAGCGTGATTATCGTGCAGTGTGAACATAAAAAAAAATTAAACATTCCAAATGGGTCTATTATTCGTCATAGGTTTTATATATATATATATATATATATATAGATAGATAACACAGTTTCTAAACTTGGATTTAAGAAGTGAATTAGAGCTGGCCAATACAATACCTAACCAACTGCTTGAGCATAAAGTTCTAGCTTCCTAGCTGCAAAAGCGTTATGTTGAACCATCACCTGTGCAATGAATAGCTGTGATGACATACTATGGAAGCTAATTGAACTTTGTGGCAACTAAAATCTGAGTTGACTTGATTTGACTTCGCATTGTGTCTTGACTTGACTTGACTTGACTTTGAAATTGTCTTGATTTGACTTGACTTGACTCAACTTGATGAAATGTCTGACTTGACTTGACTTGGGCAAACTAACAAATGACTTGACTTGACTTGTGACTTGACTGTTGTTGACTTGACTTGACTTGTGACTCGACCCAAGGGTGACTCGTTACAACTCTGTTTATCATAATCCCATCTCACACTGACTGTACAGTACTCATAACCCTTTGCACGCAAATATTGCATCTGTGATCTGTCGTACAATTAAAATGAACAATTGTAATAATTATTTATCTCCTTCACCTTTGTACAAGAGACACTTAAAATAAGTAGTGTGCTTATTACATGTCCAGAAAAATTACTTTTTTCAATACCACAAAAAGGAAAGCAAAAGTTCGAAGAAATATGAAAAGAGCAATTGCCATTATCCCCTCATAATAAATTCAGCGTGTAAAGCATTAAATGCCTGGGACAATTCATTCAATTAATCAATCAATCAATCAATCAATCAATCAATCAATCAATCAATCAATCAATCAATCAATCAATCTTTGATTGAAGAATTCATCAATCAACCATTTAAACAGTCAGTTGATCAGACAGTCAAAACAATTATTATGATTTTCTTTATCTAAATCTGATAGAATAACATTTGTACTGTCCGTAGGCATTAATATGAGTAGCAATTGTGTATTTGAAGGGGGGGGGGGGGGGTTCATCAAACTTTACATGCTTTTGCAGCTCATGAATTATACATTTTGGGAATTCCATGTATTCATTCTGTTTATATCGTCACCACAAAGCGGACAGTGCACAAATAGCCCTAATAGGATCATTAATACCAATATAAGGTTGACCTAAGTTGACATCAATGGTGAGTTAAAAACAGTGTATATAACATTGTTGAAGTCCCATATAAAAAAAAATATTGTCAAACTTTGCTATCTGACATATCGGACAGTGTTTCATAGCTGCCAAGTGTTACTAATTTTTGAGTAATGATGATTAATTTCAGTCTCTATTTATTGAGATTTGGCGTGCTATCAACTGAATATTTCTAATTTTGTTAACAAGTGTTAACTAAAATGACTTTTTAATGTTACTAGCTACAATGCCATTGTATTTTCCTTTCACAGCAAAGAGAAGACCAGCAGTATACTGACCGCTGGGGCCAGGGCCCTGGACAAGCATTGTCACCGAGATGAAACCCAGAACTGGTGGGGCAGAACATCTGGTGGTAAGTGATAAAAACAAAGGGTAGGATGAGACCCACTGCCATTTGACATGGAAAGGATGTAAACAAAAAACTTTAAGCCCAAGTATCATTTTGGTAAATGGTAAAATATGAAATTCTTTGCAATTATGTGTTTTAAATACACCTATATGATTTATCAATGCCCTGAAAAATTGCCCACCCTGAAACTGTCACACTTATGAGAAATTATGCAAATTATAAAAATGTAAAATTACCCATAGGTAATGTACATACCGCTACATTCTGTCCTGTAATCAGAATATCATAATTTGTCGTTATGAACAATTTTCAGTAGATTTGATGTTGTTTTCTGATGTCTGAAGTGACAATAGAATACTTCATTCAATATTTACAAAAAAGTCGTCTGATCGAAAAAAAACAACTATACTTTGGCTTTAATCTGTTGTAGTCAGGGGAAATAACGATAACATGTCCAGTATGTAAAAAGTATATAACTGACAGGAACATGATTTGTGGTGTTTTTTGACAATTTTTTTTTATAGAAAAGGTAGAATACAGTATAGAAAAGATAGCTATTTATGGTTTCTTGAGAAAACTCTTCACTTCATCACCTGCATACCATATAAGGCATAAAACTCTTGATTTTAGTTGAGCCCACCGAGGTGGAGGGAGACTAAGGGATCACTTTGTCGTCTGTCCATCCGTCCGTCCTTTTGTTACGCTTACAAAAACTTGAATAACTCTGCTAAATACTCCAATTTCAATCAAACTTGGATGGAAGATTGATCATACGGAATTTCAAAGTTAGAAGTATGTGAAGGTCACCGCCAGAAGTCAACAACCTCTTTGAGCACAATGTTAAGTTTTTTGAGCAAGTTTTGATTATGGCCCATAACTTTGTCCCCATTTGCCCAATTGTTACCAAACTTAGGTGGTAGATGTCTCATAGCGAGCTGAAGGTCACCAAAAGGTCAAAGGTCATTGGCAGGGGTCAACCACCTTTTTGAGCCTAATGTTAACTTTTTTTAGCAAGTTTCTATGTACGCGAAACTGGGTGAGACACATTTTGGCTATCGCCTTGTTATGGGATATTTGTTTATGGTAAACTGTTTGAGAAATGTGTAATGACATGCACGTAAGGCAGGCATACAGAACATTAGTATTTACAGGAGTCGTATGAACAAACAATTTTTGCATAATCCTTTGAAATGATTAAAAATGAAGTGATTGAAGAAAAGTATAATTCAAATGGCTGAAAATGTGTCAGAATTACAATAACATGGTTTTGTAAATTGAAGATAAATATTATGCTTCTTGCCTAAATCATGTTTCATTTGAATATCCTGGTGAAAAAAGTGTATTTCATATGTACTCAAGATTGCATAATAATTTTAGTACTAGTATTAACTATTCAGTATCATTTCCTCTTTGTTGACACACCAAACACATATTTCAGATGACCAACAAATTACTACATTCAAGCTTTGTATCTGTAGTGACAATAGGTAGATTTAAATGCAGATTGAAAACCTTGTACCTTTTTCAGCTGTGGTATTTTTGGTGTGTTTTCTTTTCTGTTTGCAGGGGAGAAGTCAAAGAATGAGAATGCTGAAAAAGTCTTAAGGAAGATTTTGAATGATGTGGGCTGGATGAATATACACCAGCTGCCGGTGAGTTGATGATAAGCAAGATTAAAAAATAGCAGTAATCCAACAGCCCGGGGCTACTAAAAATGGTGTTGGCCTACAAAATATATATATATATATATATATATAGTATAATGGCAGCAACTTGAGTAGCCTGATTGGCGCTGATATGGAAATGAAAGAATGTTATGCTTAATGCTTGCATCAAAGTGTTTGGCATAAAAGTACAAAGACAAACAACATGTATATTTATATTTTCATGAAAGCATATATGTAAACACTGCATTGCCCAAGTTATGTTAAGTGACGTGTTTTGAGTAGGAGGGATTAAAGTGTGTGGTGGTGCAGTTTTGTATGAATTCTGAATTGCACAAATATTTAATTTCAATATCTGATTTCTCTCGCCCACCAAATGAAGTTTTGCAAGGGATTATGAAACAGACTCCATAACGTGTAGTCCTGTGTCCCAGTGTGTGTCTGTGTGGTGTGGTTGTTGTGTGTGTGTGTGTGTGTGTGTGTGTTGGCATGTGTGTGTGTGTTTGGTGGGTGTTCTGTGTCTGTGTGCATGTGTGTTGTTGTGTGTGTGTGTGCATGTGTGGTGTGTGTGTGTTCTGTCTGTGTGTGTGTGTGTGTGTTGCATTGATGTGTCTGTGTGTGTCTGTGTCTGTGTGCATGTGTGTGGTGTGTGTGGTGTGTGTTGCATGGTGGTGTGTGGTGTGTGTGTGTCTGTGGTGGGTGTGTGTGTGTGTGTGTGGTGTGTGTGTGTGTGCATGTGTGTGTGTGTGTCTGTGTTCTGTGTTGTGTGTGTGTGTGTGTGTGTGTGTGTGTGGTGTGTGTGTGCATGTGTGTTCTGTGTGGTGTGTGTGGTGTGTGTGTGTGTGTGTGTGTGTGTGTCTGTGTTGGTGTGTCATGTTTTTTGTGTTCAAAATGTTAATTTGTTGGCGCTACTGTTATTTCTTCCTATAAGATCAGAATTGCCCAGACTGATAAAGCTAGTGAGGCTTCCAAACTTCTACACAGAATTGTATAATTTTGCAAATTGTATTCAAAATCACACCAAAATCTATTCTTTATGTTCGTTTTTTTTTTTTTTTTTTTTTTTTTTTTTTTTTTTTTTTACTTTTTTTTTTTTTTATTTTTTTTTTTTTTTTTTTTTATTGTTTTTTTTTTGATTTATTTTTTTTTATTTTTTTTTTTTTTTTTTTTTTTTTTTTTTTTTTTTTTTTTTTTTTTTTTTTGTGTTTTTTTTATATTTTTTTTTTTTTTTGTTTTTATTTTTTTTTTATTTTTTTTGGATTTTTTATTTTTTTTTTTTTTTTTTTTTTTTTTTTTTTTTTTTTTTTTTTTTTTTTTTTTTTTTTTTTTTGTTTTTTATTTTTTTGTTTATTTTTTTTTTTTTTTTTAGTTTTTTTTTTTTTTAATTTTTTTTTATTTTTTTTTTAGTTTTTTTTTTTTTTTTTTTTTTTTTTTTTTTTTTTTTTTTATTTTTTTTTTTTTTTTTTTTTTATGGTGGATTTATAACACTACACAAAAAGTAAGTCCCCTTATTCAAAAATACGCGTATCTTTATAACGAAAATTAATTGTCAGCAAAACAATTTTGAGAGGAGTGTATCTGGACTAATTACCTACTTCTGTGTGAAAATGTGATCGATAGGCATCAAGTCATGCATGTTAGTGAGCAACATATTAAAGGTAAAAAGTCACTTTTCAAAAGTCACAAGGGATTCATTTTGGGGGATTTCTGAGGCAGGATTCTGAGCAAATCGTTTCTGGTGAATGATTAAGTCGGTATTGTATGTTAATCATCTAATGCGTTTTGACCCCTTATATACCTCCCTGACACTTGGTTGGCATATTTTGTACGCCCAAGGTGAGGCTCAATCTAAAAATGTCAGATCCTTCCATGAATTTTTGAATATTTGTAAATCCATTAAGTTATCGAAAAAAATGAAATCCGTAATTTTCATCACATGTACCTTTAACATTTGTACGAACAGAGAGCGTTGTAACCATTCATGGTGAGTTGAACACACTTTATAATAAAGCAAAAAATCCATTATACCATTATTTGCCTCCACAGAGAAGACTCCTGTGACTTTTGAAAAGTGACATTTTTGCTTTAATGCATGCCCCACGTCATTGCATGACTTGAGCGGATCAAGTCGCATTTTCACAAGAATTTAGTCAATGTAGTGAAAAAACACGCCCTGCTAATTGTCTGCTGTCAAATTTGCTTCGGTTGAACAAAAAAAAAAAAAACTTAAAAAGTTATGGTCTTTAAATAAGTGGAACTTACTTTGTGTAAGTGTCTTATTTTGTTGATTATTCTTGATGGGCTTGTTTTGGCTTCAAACATCTCACAACAGAATTTTGAAATTAATGATTATGCCTAATTTTTGGAAATTTATTCAACCACTGAATGAAAAATGAAAAAAAAAAAAAAAGAACATTACTAATCTTTATTTTGATTCTGTTTGTCTTATCTGATAGGGCTTGGAGTTGGAGCTACAAAACCATAAACACAGAATTTGAAATTCAATTAAAATAGGTATATATTTATTCAGAATTATTCAAAATCAATGACAATGGCAATAAATATCTTCTTTATTTGCTTGGTGCATCTTGTACTTGTGTTTGATTTTTTCTGATATGGAGCGGGGGAAGTAGCTAGATGTGGGGGCTTCCTAAACTTCTAATATAAATTTTGTTCTTTCATTAATCATATAAAACATTACTTTTAAATTAATAAGAACTTTTAGACATATGCTTGTGGTGGAGACGTTTTATTTCACATGCATAATTTATGATTCAACTTTGTTTCAGTCTGTGTGAGTGGATGTAAGCTCATGTTCAAAAGCTGTCCCAATTTTGAAATCTTGGAGACTGAATATAATACAAGAAAAACTGACAGAAGATAATACAATAATAATTAGTGATCTAATATAATAATAAATAAGTAAATAATAATAATATATATAATAATAATAAATAGAGATAATATCATAATAATAGTAATAATAATAAAAATTCAAAATCAATAAATAATAATAATAATAATAATAATATAATGATAATAATTAATGAATATAATAATATAATAATAATAATAAATAATAATGAATAATTAATAAAATAATGAATTAATAATGATGATGATAATTTATAATAATGATAAACAAACATTTTATATAGTGCAACTTATACTAATTAACTTTTCTTATGGTGTTCTTTTTAATATATTTTTGGCTACCAGATTATTACTTCTGCCTGCTGTTAGTTTAGTTTATTAGGGTGGTTTTTTATATGAAATAATGATCACGCCCTTTGCTTCGAGTAGGTAAAATCCCCCCCCCCCGACAAATATGCCTTTAGTTTAGTTTCAATTTAATCTGTTGAAAAACATTTATATATAACCCCTGTTAGATACCCTGTTTTGTTGTTGGAAGGTGAAGTTGTAGGTTATGCAAGCATGTGATGAAATCTTGAATATAATCCTTGAGTGTGCTAGGATTGAAATTGTGTCATCAATCATTTAACGAATCTTCTGGATCTTTAGGAAATTTGAGAAAGAATTGTGCATCTATAGTTATCCATCTGAAATACAAGTGGAGACACTTTAAATAAAGAATGTTGTTATCATCAAATTTTCTGTCACGTACTACTGCTAGTATGCATGTCTCCAGTAGGTGTTGCGTATGAGCGATGAAAGTGATCAGAGTAGCCCTCTTGGTAGATATCATGTGAGGCCTGAAATGTGACAGCAGCATTAATTTGCTTGATATAGCTGAGACTGTGCAGAGAAGTGTGTTTAATATGCATCCCCTGTTTTGCTCTGTTGGCAAATTTTGTCTAACAGTTTAACAAGTTGTGATAGATGTGAGGTTATCCAACCTTTTGCATTAATACAGTTGTCGAAGTCCACACCCCCCCTTTATAAAAAATGAAAAGCTAATTTTACGCAGTATGTATTCATAGATATCTGAATACAGTACATTACGTGATCATGTATGATTGCACTATGGCTGACAAACAATGTTGCTAGTCACACTCATCAATCGTCATCTTCCCCAGGCTCATCAATGGTCATTCTTTCTCTGCCCCTGCGCTCCTCTCCTTCCTCCTTCTTCTTCTTCTTCTTCTTCTTTTCTTCTTTTTCTCTTTTCTTTTCTTCTTCTTCTTCTTCTTCTTCTTCTCTTCTTCTTCTCTTCTTCTTCTCTTCTTCTTCTCTTCTCCTTCTTCTTCTTCTTCTCTCTTCTTCTTTCTATTTTATTCTTTTTTCTTTTACTCTCTTTTTTCGTTTTCGTCTCTTTTTATTCTGTGTTTTTTTAAAACATTTTTTTCTTCCTTTTCTCCTTTTTCTCTCCTCTTGCTCATTTTTTTTTTCTTCATTTCAATAAACAAATCTGGCATTATAACTGACTATCTTATGCTAGTGAATATTCCAATTTTTCATAATCTGTAAAAAAAAGATCATTGTAACTTATCTTCCTTGATTGTGCTTGTGATAGCTGAGACAACACAAAGCAAAAAAAAAAAAAAAGTTGAAATGTAAAAATCTGATGAGCATGCAACCAAGAAGCATCGGTGTTAGAAGTGGAAGGGGCACGATTTCAGCGCTTACCCCAATGCTGCGAGTTTTTTCTAACCATATTCCACTTGTATCACAATGTTACTAGTCGCAAGTCATCCAATCATGCAATCATCATCAATGCCATCAATCATTATCATCATCATCATCTATCGATCATCATCATCATCATCAGCATCGATCATCATCATCATCATGACTGCTTCTATTTTTTCTTCTTCTTTTCTCTTATTTTGTCTTCTTTCTTTTCTTTTCTCTTCCTTCCTTCTCTGTCTTCTCTCTTCTTTCTTCTTTCCGTTAATTCTTCTCTTCTTCTTCTTTCTATTTAATTTCTTTTTTCTTTACTCCTTTTCTCTTTTCTCCTCCTTTTATTCTGTGGTTTTTTTTTTTTACATTTTTCTTCTGTTTCTCTTTTCTCCTCCTCTTTGTCATTTTTTTTCTCATTTCATAAAAAATCTGTGATTATGACTGACTATCTCATGCTATGAATATTCAGATTTTTCATAATTAAAAACAGATCATTGGTAATATTTCCTGATTCTTGGTGATAGCTGAGACAACACAAGGCAAAAACAAAAAAAAAAAAAAGTGAAACGTGAAATTCTGATGAGCATGCAACAAAAGTAAGGCCATCGGTGTTAGAGGTGAAGGGCACGATTTCAGCGCTTACCCCATGCTCAGTTTTTCTAAATATTCCACTGTACACATGTTACCTAGTCACAGTCATCATCATCATTTATCATACATCATCATCATTATCATCATCATCATCATCATCACCATCATCAGCATCATCATCATGCAATCATCATGACTTCTTCTTATATTTTTTCTTCTTTCCTTTCTTCTTATTTTGTCTTCTTTTTCTTCTGTTGTCCCCTCTTCATTTAACCGCTAACTACCGGGCTAACAGATTTTCTGTCTACCTTATCACCCGGGGGGGTGGGGGGCCATGTATGGCCCCCCGCCCCCCCCCCCCCCCCCCGAGATCTGGGCCCGGCAGATCGCGCGAGTCGGGGCCGGCGAAAATTTGCACGCGCATAGAGCCGGAATGTAAACTACAAGACTTATAGTAGCAATTTTCAAAAAAATGATTTTTTATATTTGTTTAATAATTAATTATGCAAATAAGTGTTATGAAATATGTTTTTGCCTGTATCCTCAATATACATATAGCTAGTAGAATGCATAATTTTTGCGTGAAAATATTCACTTTTGACATTCTAAGCAAATATCTACGAAAAGAATTTGCGCGATCAGAATTAACTTTCCTATGTAATTTATTGTTTTTGTGTAATTTCTTATGAATTCCCTTTTTTTTCGACCTTTTTTTTTTATTGTCGGGACACTTTTGCGATCATAACAGCATAAACTTCATCGCCATTTCAGCCAGAAAAAGTAAAAATAATCATACATTATAATTTTTGCTGAAACACAATTTGGCATTGATTTTGTACACAAAATCACGTTTTCAGCAATTTGGAAGTTGCATGCATGTACGAAAATGCGCAGCGTCGTCACGTAGGTCCGATTTTCGAAAATGGTCTAAATGATGCACGAGACTTGAAAGGTTAAAAAGCCAGGCAACGGCGCGGTCAAAAAATTTCGCACGGTCAGCGTAATCCGAAAATTTGTCGAGGGGGGTGGCATTGATGGCCCCCTCCCCGGATTAGTTTTAGGGTTAAAATGATTAGGCTAACATTGATGGAAGTCTTCAATTTAAAAGATTGTCTACTTGGATATCTGAGTCTACATAGTAGTGTTCACATGTGACAAAATAAACACCCTAGATAACAAAAGTTTGGAAATTTATGCACAACTGGCAAGATATGATGTCAAAGAACAAAGGTAAATGACATGATTGGGTATCTCAACTTGGGCTGAAAGCTATCTAGCAATCAAGTAACTGTGGCAAGATTCTTCTGTTGAAAATTTGGTCAAGTCAACTCGTCACCTCCAAAATAAATCAATGTAATATCAGCTCATAGCAGGAAAACCTCTGCGTGCTCTCTATAGGCTTATTTTTATTGTCCCCGATAAAATTAAGATTACTCAATATGTTTTATTGCTATTGATCTCTCCTTAAGTAAACAATTAAAAAGCAAGACAAATCCTCCAGGTGGGAAAATCCACTACTGCTGAGTGTATAGTTGGTATATATTTTAATCTCATTTGTTCTTGAGGGCATTTTTAAGTGTTCCCAATCATGTCCACTACCTTTAAATACTCACGGCGAGTAGAAAATAGCCTAGATCTACACACAGTAATCGTTATTTGGAGGAAATGGGCAGGTGAAGTCTGGTTCAACTTACAATTTCACTTTTTTAAACACTGAATAATTCATTTTGAAATAGCAATTTTTTTCAGGGTAATTTTAGACCTTATCAAAGACACTCTGCGAGCATGGAGGATTATGTAGCTCACATGTTTTTAAACTGTGGTAAATGTTAGCCACGTGGCTTAAAGAAAAATATTTTATGAATGCAATGCAAGGAATATTTAATTTATCATAATTTCCAAAAAGTTCATGTTTGGCTATTTCTTGTGTTATTTCGTTGGAGCATGCCGATTTTACTCTTCGTGGGTGGTAGGAGTGTATGAATGTGAAAAATGGTTGACTGTCAATCTTTTAAGCTATTGAACATATATTATTTTAGAATTCGTACTATTATATTTTGTGTACAAAGGACCTTTGGAATATTATGTCAAGTATACTGTTTGTGATATTCTTATCCTAATATCGATAAGCAGTATTATTTAGTGTGACCAAGCCAATATAATGTATGCACAGAAAAATTATGAAATTGTCAAAGTTGCTGAAACATCTGGTCAAAATTGTGCTTAATTTTGCATACTTGCTGCTGATGTATCAGAAATGAGATAAAGATTATATAAGAAATGAAATAAACAAATACATCTGATCCACAGCTGCCTACTCTATGTCTATAACTAGTCATCAAGATGCCACAGTATAAATGTGTGAAGATGGAAAATAGTCTTGTCATAGTTGAAAGACATGTCCATTTTGCTGCTAATTAAATTTTGAAAGTTGAATAAGGCCTCTGTGGTTACTCTAATTTATTTAATATTTTCAATGCTATATTATGTTGATTTTTTCCGTGTTGAATCCCTGTAAGGAAGCTGATTCCCCCAACCCTTCCCCGAAAAAAAAACGTTGTCCAAAGAGGTGCATTGAAGATCTTACAGTCCATGCGCACGTTGGACAATTTCAAATCTGTTACATTTGAAGCTTTAAATTGAAATGATTGTTATTTGTCTTAATCTACAGAGAAACCAAGTTACTGGGTAAGCATTTTTGTGTGAACAAATTCGATGTCAGTTTAATAAAGAATACCATGCTCTCGAATGCAAAAATAATGTAAGGCGACAAATTTTATAAATCTTGCCTTAATGATGATGCTAATCATTCCAGCAAGAATGGAAATGCAACTGTCTGCATCGCATCACTTATTTATACATCCGCTAACGTTATAACCTGTCAAACTCCACGTCTGTGACTAACGCCGATCATCCGCTAAAAACATCACAATTGTGCGTAGAGTAACTAACCCAGGAGATAGAACTTATGTGAGGAATACTAGTACTCATTAAATAGGCAGATTTAAGGGAAGGATTTGCAAGCCGGTCCCAAGTAAGAAGATGTTAAAGCAACCGAGATCATAATCATTTTGGTGTCTCGAGTTTTATCCCGATCTTTGTAGTTCTGTTTTGGCCTTCTCATAATATCAAGAGATACATCCGTACTCGCTGGGCAAATGAACTCATTCCATGTGTTTCTGGACCACAATTCTCATCAGATTTGCACGTCTTCGACGAAACTCCGAAACAGTTGGTGATGAAAAGAAGAAGGGGAAAACAAATTGTGGCCGACGCGTCGTTAACTTTGATTTCAATATAAATGAAACGTGCGCGTGTTCAGCATGAAAAAAATAGCTTCGTCAACTAGCCGTCTAAAACCTGTTCAATATACTCATCAGTCGATCCGAAAATTATGTTCATTTCTTTGCAGACAGCATGTCTCCATACCGATCCGTTATTAGTGTTGAATTGACAGAGTTTCTATTAATACTTCACTAAGTCCATTTTCAAACGAATTTTAAATTATATAAAATTCAGAAGGGATGAAAAGCCAGTGAATTAACCTTTGTTCAAAGACAGGAAATAACTTATCCAAATGTGTTAACATCGCAAAAAATAAAAATAAATAAGCAATGAAAAGTAAACTAAAAAAAGATAATAAGAATATTCAACCGAAACGATATAAGAAGTATTAAGAAATGATGTTTTTGTTTCGCCCGCGGAGTGATAGCAGTACAAAGGATCCAAAATGGACTCGCGTGCCGTTCTCCGTCCGTCGACCGTCACAAATGTTAAGTTTTACCTCACTACTCATTCGAGGGTGAAGGCGAGCTAATGGGATCTCGCTGGACCCCGTCCGTCGTCCGTCGTCCGTCGTCCGTCCGTCGACCGTCATAAATGTTACCTCAATACTCTCTTATGCACCCTATAAGCTTGGCAACCGTGCTGCAATGGCGACCCAGCTTGCGTGAATAGATGCGCTAGGGTATCTTCATGTTATGGTGTGCTGTTCGAAGTCACATGGTTATGTCAACGGGCTCATTTAGCTCATAATTAGGGTGCCTCAATGTTAAAGTAGAAGCATGCAAGCTGTCTTTCATAATGATGTTTACTTCACTTGGCCAGTGGCACTCTCTGTGTCAAATTACTTTGCAACTTTACTGTATCACTAATCTTTTCAACACCGACTTGAGTTTTAGATACTAATTGGGGGATTTGTGCTGTCGACGTCATTTTAAGGTCATTTTTACAGTGTAAACCTGCTATAGACCCTTCATGAAACACATGCTATACAACCGTTAACAGTACCTTTTCAACCAACTTGGGTCCATACTGTAGATGCACTTGGGGACTCTGACGTGTTAGTAGTGGTGTCAGATGTCACATTTTAAGGTTAAAGGTCATTTAAGCGCAAACATAAACGTAACGTGCAAGACTCTAAGACTCGTAACTTGACATGTGTTGCTTCCAAGTTCAACCAAACTGCGATGCGTGGTGATAGATATACTTGGGTAGCATCATGTCATGGTATACGCGTCAGGGGTAACATTCCAAGGTCAAAGTCATTTAGTCAAACTTAACGTTTCACCCCCAGACTCTCTATACACATCAAACATGGTTAGGGAGTACTTGGAGAACCTTGTGTTATTATCACGGGTGAGGCGATACAATCTAACTATTGCATTGTTTAAGAATGATTTCATATTCCGATAATGATAAATACATACATCATGCAGTGAAACTGGAAAAACTTGAATTATAATTGAACTGTTATATCCATCTTTTAAGAATGTAGCAGCGTTATGGAAGCTGAATT
>JZLH01S0083463.1:35794-46213 GCA_001188425.1 Eucidaris tribuloides | reverse complement strand
TAACATGAGTCATAACTATGTTAAGTTACACGGTTATTAACACTATCGTTCTTGAGTTATCGTCGGAACAAAAAGTGACCAGAAAGAAACACAAATAAACAAACAAACAAAGTAAGAAAAAAATTTCGTACAAACTCTATGGTGATCCGCGGTTACGCGGATCACCAAATATAATCTGTCAGTTAAACACTTCATCGAGTCTGTGGATAATTTCTTAGATTGCAGTTACAGTATGTCATTTTAACTTTCTCCGGGCTTATTTCGTTTAACGAGCCAACTCCTCACGATGTTGCAAATACGTAAAACATGATGTTTTCAGCCCCTGACACATGATTAGTATGATTTTGAAGGTATGCCTCACTTTTGGTACCCGGTGTTGTGTATTTCTTCTGCACAGCTAGGACATTGTTTCGTTTCAAATAAAATCTTAATCCCTGAAAAAAAATTGAGCATGTATTTTGAGAGAAAAGGAAAGAAAGTGTAAAATAAGTTTGCTGTTAAATTACGACTGGTTGGAATACTTCCCAGGAGAGAGAGAAGAGTGAGCATTATAAGTGCTGGATTGAAATGCATCCACTGACCGGGTGATTATAATGTAGTAAGCGCAATGATACCGTGGCTCACTATAAGAACCTACTATTATTATAAGTATTTCTAACACCACCCCACCGCCCCACCCCCCCCCCCTCAAAAAACAAATTTTTGTCAAAAATTTTTTACGAAGGTAAAAAGCTGAAGTTTTCTTCGTGTTTTGGGATATTTGTGTGTGTGTGTGTGCGTGTGTTTGCATCATAACATTATCTTGTGCCTCCTTTAAAATCGATTTGTTGGTTTAATTCAAGGTTGCAGTGCGATGTGGACATATCAGTTGTATAAAATAGTTCTCCTCCTCTCTAAATGAATTGCCAAGGCCATGTTTTCAATGCCTTACTCATCTTGGAAAAATACAGACAAAAGAAGTGATCCCTGATGTCAGCATAAATATTCCTCACCTGAAATATGAATTCAAGGCCTCAAAAAATTCGTTGGTTTTTAAGCTTATTCTTTTATTACTTAAAGTTTGCTCTGCATGCCGGAGAGGTACAAAGACGTAACTAATATTGCTATGGCTGATATTGATATAAGGGACCTCCAATTGCTTTCTAAGATAAATGTTAATGTTGAGAGTCAAATTTAGAATTAGAACTTGAACCACTCAAATGGTTGGTCCTGTATCCTCCTTAAAACAACTGACTTGACACAAAACATGAGTGCCAACTTCGGTAATTTGTAAGAATATTACACAGGCACACAGAAGGAATATCCAGAGCGTAATTACTGCAGTGGAGGGCAAGGAATGTGTGACTCGGGTTCGGAATGGGTGTGGGAAAAATAAAACGTTGCAAAACATTTTTTCTAGTGTACCATCATTTCTCAAATCCACTGTGCTATTTCATTGGAATTTTGTTGAGCCAAAGTTTTGTAAAATGTAGTAAATTACAAGTGCAACAGCAAAATGTCCGAATTTGGGGAAACTCTATCAACGTTAAGATTGGTGATCGTAAATGACCAATTAATGTTATTTTCTCTGTGCCCTGGGCGTAAATCCGGTCTCACGAGGGGGGGGGGGGATGATCGATGAAATTTAAAATTTTGGGAACACCCCCAAATCATGGAGTATTTTTTTTAAAGGGGACATTTACAACGTGCAAACTATACAAATTTCTCTAAACACTGGCATAAAGCTTTTATTTGATTACATCTTAGACATTTCACGTAACGTGTTTCTCGATTGTTTGCTGTAATATATAAAAACAGTAAATACCATAGCATTAAATTTTTGAGGTTAAGTTTTCATGGCCTATATATCAATGTTCGAGCGAGCGAAGCGAGCGAGAAAATTTCTAGCATCTGTTAGATTGCGTGGTGTCCAAATACATCTTTAAACAGGAGGAAAATGTTTCTGAAATGGCTCAGATTCATATAATGAAAAGATCTTCAAACAAAATATTAATGCAAGCGAGCGTCGCGGGCGAGCCTTTGAAATCAAATTAAGTGGCTCTAAATCGTTTCAAATTCGGGGTGGGGGCATTTTAAGAACCCGTATCACTACAAAAACGCTGTAGTGGTAGTTGAATTGGAACATGTGCCCAGCGTGACCAAGTCAACTATCTTGTGTTCAGTGCCAAACGTTCGTATCACAGCAGACTAATAGAAGATTGTGGTAACGATCATAAGAAACTCTTCAACGTCGCCAACCATCTTTTGAACCGGAAACGGCTTTCTCCGTTACCTACACATACCGACAACAATATCATGGCTGAAACATTCATCAAGTATTTCCATTCTAAGGTTAAAAGAATCCGTGAAAGTCTTAATCCTAATGTTGTACATGCATCACTTGAACCCGAACCCATCACCTTTTCCCCACTGGAGACCTTTCAACATACCACTGCTGACGAGATTCTTTCCCTCCTTCGTAAATTGCCTCCCAAATCTTGCCCGTTGGATCCAGTTCCTACCATTCTTCTCAAGGATTGCACACCTTCATTTGCCCCAATTATTTGCCGAATCATTAATCTTAGTATAGATCAAGCTACTGTACCCTCAGCTTTGAAGACAGCTCGTATTCTTCCTTTGCTCAAAAAAACTTCTTTGGACCGTGAATCACTGAAAAAATTACCGTCCTGTTTGTAATCTCCCATTTTTGTTTAAGATTCTCGAGAGAGTCGTATTCACAAGACTTTCAGACTATCTGCTTGAACACAATTTGCTCGACCCTTTCCAGTCTGCTTACCGCCCTTACCATAGTGTCGAGACACTACTCACACATGTGTCCAATTACATTTTACAGAACATGGACACTGGATCCGTCACAGCAACGGTTCTCCTCGATCTGTCTTCGGCCTTCGATACTGTAGACCACAAAATACCCATCAATAGTCTTGTAAGCCTGGGTGTACATGGCCAGGCTCTTGAATGGTTCAAATCTGATCTTTCATGTCATTCACAGTCTGTTATTGTGAATGGCATCACATCCTCATCAATGCCATCAGACTGTGGAGTACCACAAGGCTCTGTCGGCGGGCCCACTTTATTTTCAATATATCTGATTGGTCTGCGGAACATTTTTCAACGTCATTCTGTTTATTACCATATATATGCAGATGACATACAAATTTTCGTTTCTTTTCCACCTCATCAAATTCTAGCATCCCAAGCTTTGCACAATTTGGAAAATTGCATTGCTGATATTGATGCCTGGATCAAGTCAAATTCTTTACAATTAAACCACAGTAAATGTGAGTTTATGCTTTTTGGATCAAAATCTCAATTAAACAAATTACATGTAGACTCCATTTCTATTTCCGGCAATGACATTCCTCTGTCGCATTCCTGTCGTAATCTCGGTGTCATGTTTGATTCGCAAATGTCTATGTCTCATCAAATTACCAGCATTTGCAAATCTGTTCGCTATCAATTGCGCAATATCGGCTTCATCCGCAAATATCTTACTCGTTCTGCAACAGAGAAGCTTGTCCACTCGCTCATTTCATCTCGACTTGATTTCGGTAATGGCTTACTCTTCAACTTACCAAATTCTCAAATTGCCCAATTACAGAAGTTACAAAATTCAGCCGCACGAATTGTTTCTTTATCAAAGAAACACGATCGCATTACACCTATCTTGAACAGTCTTCACTGGTTGCCTGTAAAGGAACGTATAACATTTAAGATCCTTCTTTTGGTTTATCATACTACCAACGGAACAGCCCCTGATTACAATCTGTCTCTGTTACATCAGTACCAACCTGTACGATCCCTACGATCCTCTAATTCCGGTCTTTTACAGGTTCCATTGTTCAAGAAATCCTGGGGGGATCGAGCTTTTGCTCATGCCGGACCAGCCCTGTGGAATGCACTTCCACAGGAGCTGAAGGAGTCAAACTCTTTGACGTCCTTTAAGGGCAACCTAAAAACACATTTGTTCAGTTGTGCATTTTGAAGGCAGACATTTACCCTTTTTTATGGTACGAAAATTATTTTTGTTGTTGTTATATTTCTTTTGCTGTTCTTTTGTCGTAAAGCGCCTTGAGCATTTAAACAAAATGGATAACGGCGCTATAAAAATTCCATTTATTATTATTATTATTAAAATGTGAAAAAAAACAATGTCCCAGGTGAGGTTTATCATAGGTGGACAAATTGACTATTACTTTTATCTGAAAAGAAAACGATTAGGCCTACGGAAATAAAAATAGGGCACTCATTTTAACGGATCATTTTAATGCAAATGATTCAAAAGCGCAATTGTCAAAAAAAAAATGATTGTAGAAAGGAAATATTTTTAGGGTTTTTATGAGAAGAAAAAAAAGGGTACTGGATACGAAAACTCATGGAATACTGTGAACACTAATTCCCCCTCCAAAAAAAAACACACAAAAAAAGCACATGATTTTGAAAAATCCTAACAAACAAAAATCTTTATAGAGTTGTTAAAATTAGAAGCAAAAACATCATGACCATTTTAAAAAGATGTATTGGACTGTCATCTTTATAACTGCTGCACAGTCTAAAGTAAGCTCCTTATGTCCTCACGTGAACATATCTGAGTTTGTTTTCTACATTTTGTTCATAATACGATGTGTCATTAGGCCTTCATTTTTGCGTTATTTTTACACTAAGTAAGGACAAAGATACGATGCCCATTTGGACAGACAAAGTAAAGTTAGTAATGAACATGTATGAGAGATATTGTAAAAACTGGAAACATCGGGTTATTTAGATAACAATGAATATAGCATATATTTTTTTTATAAATGTTATAATAATTGAATAAACACAAACATATTTTTTTTTAATATAGAAAAATGGGGGTATATTTGTACAGATCATCCCCCTTTCCCGAAAAGTGGTGGGATATATCCCCCAATCCCCTTCTCCCAATTTACGCCAGTGTACTTTAATTCAGGCAGTTTAGATTGCTGATATCTGTCTGCCAGTATAATACCACACTCTAAAACCAGCATTTTGAATAAATATATTTAAAAGTCGGATAAACTACACATTTTCTAAATAATTGATTATAACTATACTATCATGCCTAGGTGACTACCTCATAACAAGACCATACGCAAGAATTTCCAGGGGCCGAAACGTTCAAACTATTCAGGGAAAGTGCAAACGAGGGAGCAAGGCGACCGAGCGAGAGCTTTTCAGATTTTTTTTTAAATTAAAGTTGAAGGATATTAAGCATTTTAAAGGCATTTCAGTAAAATGTATCACTATGTAGCAATTTTATCAATGAATAAATGATTAAAAAATATATTTTTAAAGTGTGTGTGTGTGTGGGTGGGGGGGGGTGGTATTTATCCCCCACCCCCATACGCCAGTGGTCTGTGCTTATCACTTATGCACAATCTCACATATACATGTTGTATTGACAATCGTAATGGTATGACCCGGGTACATGGCTGAATAATGAAAAAGAAAGACCCCTACAAACTATTTTTTAAAGTGTTGTGAATGTATAGGCCTATAGATAACATTTTGAACAGCACATTTTCGTCTTATGATAAACTCTATGTAAGCCGGTCCCTCCAGGATTTACGCCAGTGTCCGTTGCAAATGTTTCTGGTCAGAAACCACCATGTTATGGACAGAAAAGAATTGTTTGAGGAACAGAAATACGAAAATACAAAGAAAAAAAGGTGACACGACGACGACGATGCTACTCCTACTTCTACTACCACTACTTTACTACTACTTCTACTATTAATTCTACTACTACTAGTACTACTACTGCCTCTACTACTACTACTATTACTACTACTACAACTACTACTACTACTACTATTACTGCTACTTCTACTTCTACTGCTACGACTACTACTAATTCTACCACTACCACTACCAACAGCAGTAATATTAATGACCACTTTACTGCTAAACAAAAGGAATAATAATATTACTGTTTCACTGAATTTTGAGATGTTATTGTACATATCAAACCTCCCACACTTTGTGAGCTGGGGAATAAATACCCCTCTCACTCCCACCTCTGTTTACACCCATGATTTTCTAATGCAGCATATCAGAAACGCTTGTTATAACTATCATTGTCTGTTCTAAAGTGAAAGATCACTACCAAAACTTGTCTTTATATTTGAATGTTCCAGTGAGTCATTTAATACACGATTATAATGATGTGATTTATTTGTATTGAGTACTGCCATTTACCTAATTGTCGATGACAAATGCAAACTCTTCGGGCACAATTTGCACAAGCTGACATGGGTCTGAAACTTATCTATAGATAAGTTTCAGACTTACACGATTGGCGTACAGTATCCACCAACAGGAATTTTAATAGTAATGTCATTTGATTGAATCTGTACTGATACAATCATAAGTATTACTAGTGCTTTTATTTTTTGAAACCAAACATAATTTTTGGGGATGTGTAGCCTCTGAATTAGGATAAGGCAATCAAATATAATTATTTGAGTTGTTTGTTCAATTTACTTCCGATTAAAAAAAACACGCTCATTTTAAAGTAGCTGTCTATCTGCACTTTCGATTCAAGGCTCATTATTGAGAAAGAATAGAAAACCGCACCCTACTACCCAAATGGTGAAAGTTTCAGTAAACAGTTTGATAGTAAGAGATGTTTCAATGAAGGACAAGGTATCTCTTTCGCAGGTCTCTACACAGATCTTCTAATGAGATCCCGGCATTGGGTTTGAAAGGTGAATTATCATCTATGATTGAAAAATGCATAAACATATAAATTGGTGTCTAGCTTGTATATCAGTCTCAGTAAATATGCACATAATGGATAATATACTCTATAGGTACACCATATAGGCAGGTTGCGCCAATTTCGCGTGGCACATGATAATAAAACTGGTCTGCACCGTAATTATAAATCGGTGCCGGTGAAGGCAACACGATTCAAATTATATAGATCCGTCGTCGGGTCTTTTTCCGTCACCGCCGTGGATAATATTGATTCTATAGTTCCCTGTCACTGTCAGATAAGAGTCTATTGACGTACTAACAAAATTTGAAACAAGTTATTCGCCGATCAATTGTGTTTTGTTATGGAATAGTCGATTGTGTGTAAACTGCGTGAGTAGCGCATATTTGAAAGAAAAGAAAATTGGTTCGTTTTAATAGTACTTAAATGTATTACGGGTGAAACATGTTTGTCCGAGGTACATGTAAGAAAGAAACAAACAAACGAGGAAAAAGATATGCAATGGTGCGGAGAAATAAGAGATGACTATAAAATTAAAAATGTCTAACATAAACCTGTGAGGACGCTATTCGACAAAACGTACCGGAAAGAACGGACAAATATGCCTAATAATTCATTTAATATCGCATATAGTTCTCAACAAAACAAGGGTGGGAACATACACAGAGAACTGAGATTCGCCGGTCAGATTTGCCAAGTTGTTCATAAAGGATAATTGTGCAAGTTGGAATTAACATTATACTGTCATGCATATCATAGAGATATCACTTTGAATTTAGTTTGAATTTAGTTAAAATATCATTTCAATGTTTCATTGCATGATTTAATGCCTTCTTTCTGTAATTGTAAAAATCACTAAATTTACTGTTTATATCAGCATTCCTGTAACGCAAGAAACCACGCCCATACTTTGTAACTGTAGGTGGCGAATGATTTATGACAGCTCACGAATTGTCAAATAACTGTCACTAAACCCGTGCATGAATACGTCTTGACGGCCTCCATAGTGGTCAAGGGGTAAATTCCCAAGGACTAAGACAGACAATTAATAACACACTCTAAAAGTACACCACAAGCAGACAAGGAGGTTGCGCCAAATTCTCGTGGCACATGATCCCACTCTTAAAACTGGTCTGCACCGTACATTATAAATTATAATGAAACGAAATATATTTTAAGTACCTGAAAATTTAATTATATTTATTATATATGTAACCTGCATTCAAATTGATGCTCGCATGAGATGCTTTAAAGGCAGAAAATATCATTTGCAGTTCAACGTCCTGCAGCGCATAAGGACATATTCTCATCAGAGGCGGCGCCAGGGTAAAATCTAAAGGGGAGAGGGCATAATTTTCGCGACCAGATTTTTTTTTTTTACGGCCAAATTCGCGGACAAATAAGCAGCTAAAAAAAAACGCTCAATGGGGGGGGGGGGGGGAGTAGGGGTGGAACATTTTTGCGCAATTGTTTTTGTTTGTGTGTTTTTTATTGCTTTTTACGGCCCAATAAGCAGTCAAAAAGTGGCTGGGTGTAAATTTTAAGGAACGGGGGGGGGGGGGACGAAATTTCGAAAACACTGAAAGCCCCGTAATTTTCTTAAATTTCAGGGACAAAGCATTTTTTCGCAATGATACAAAATGCATTCAAATTACCCGAAAAAATAAAGACGATTATTGTACATGTACCGAGTTGCCCCACCCCCCACAACAACTCAAAATGCTCCGAGGCGATTAATTGAATAAATGACCACCAGTCTTATATCAACAAAATCTTCGCGCTCTCATTAGGCCTATTACATTATTAAACGAGATAATATCCTTTTCATGAATTCCTAATCCTTAAATTGCCCCTTTTTCAGATCGGAATATCAAAAAAATTCTCCTGGCGCTTCACGCTCGCATTATTCATGTAGGAAGATACCCATCATTTTCATGATAACAAAATATGAAAAGTGTCCGGTTTTTAGGTCTAAATCTCATTTTTTTTTCGCGCTCGCATCAGTTGTTTAGTAACGTACCTTTCCTGTGCATGATTACAAAAAGTGCTCAGAATGTCCAGTTTTTAGTTCGGAATATTAAAATTTTAGCTCGCGCTTCGCGCTGGCAATGATTATTTAGTTACATACGCATCTTGTTCATGATCACAAACATTGCTCAGAATGTTCAATTTTTAGGACAGAATACATGAAATTTTCCAAAATTTTAGCTCGGGATCAACGCCCCTGTTTGAGGTCTTAATCACTCCTATTCTGGTCCAAACAATCCCCAACTCCCCCCCCCCCCTCCCCGCGCAGAGCGACATTTTTCTTTGGGTTTGTAAGTGGTAAACATTAAATCAAGAATGGATCTTTTATTAGAAAATTTGAACATGGAAAAAAACAATTTCAAAATGCACCAATACTCCCCCAGCGGTCTGGCAATGAGAGATAAACATGACATCGATTCTTGCATGAAAATGAACTAGCCTAAAGCCTCCATTCCTCCGCGATACGGAAAATGGAGAAAAATCGCGGAAATGGGAAGTGTAACGCGGAAAATGGGAATCAGGAAATGTTGAAGTAATAACCTTGAAATTTGTAGTAAATTATAAAATAAACACATTTTAAAATGTCTAAAATCATGTTTAAACTAAATAATACCGTTACTAAGTATAAGAGTAACTTTAATGACCCTAGCAATTCCTCTGCAGGCCCTTCTGCCGGAAGTCTTTATCACTCCCATGATTATGGCTATATACTCCATTTCATCGAGGCCGATTTTTTATTATTTAGTTTTTTTTTTTGGGGGGGGGGTAACGCGGAAAATTGCGGAAAATGGAAAATAAAAAAAATGGAATTTTGCTTTTGTAAAACGGAAAAATGGAGGCCTTAAACTAGCCCCATAAGCCTATGATCATTGAGAAAGAATAGAAAACCACACCCTACGACCCAAATAGTGAAAGTTTCAGTATACAATTTGATAGTGAAACAAGTTTCAATGAAGGACAGGGTATCTCTTTTGCGGGCCTCTACAACCACACCAGAACATTTCTATACCCCGGAGGCTTCTGATGAGATCCCGATATCGGACTTTAAAGATGAATTATCATCTAAAATTGAAAAATGCATACCATTATAACATGGTGTCTAGCATGTATATCAGTCTCAGTAAATATACACATAATGAGTGTTTGGAAATTGGGAGGTACGAATATTTTTTAAAAAGTAGTATTATCTTAAGAAATAGCTAAATCCTTTTAAAAGGTGTTCATTTATAAAAGATAAACATTGTTTGTACGGGTCTATGTATGCCCCCCGACAACCTATCAAAGTCTCCTCTATTGCTTTGCAAGGCTTCCATTGGTCAAAATGCATTGATATTTGTTTTTGTTTTTCTTCCAGATATTGATGAATGTACCGGTGGTACTCACAACTGCCACGCTGATGCCACGTGTACAAACACACCAGGAAGTTTCACCTGTGCTTGTAATGCCGGATATACTGATGATGATACGGACAATCCAGGAACGATGTGTAGTGGTAAGCCAACCCTCTTTTGAAGCTAAGCACGAATCACTACTTTACTATGCTAGATATTTGGTCAGTTTTATGTAAATCCCCTTACCTCTTATATTTGTATTTTCATGGAAGACAATCTTATTTTTGAGTGTGCTAATAATCACGAAGTCCATCGTTTGAT
>JZLH01S0083463.1:1020-11109 GCA_001188425.1 Eucidaris tribuloides | reverse complement strand
CTGACAAATTGTAAATATTGTTTTTTTTTCTCAAAAAGCAGTGCAAGGCACCAAAACAAATTGAACTTACACAATCTTCAATTTTATTACCACGCCAATAAAAATATTGTAGCAAACATATTGTTTTGCCCCCCCCCTAAAAAAACCCTAGCAAATTGAAAAGATATATGTTTAACAAGCCAGCACAAGGCACTACAAAACAATTAAACTTGCATATGCACACAATGTTCAATTTATTGCGCACTTTTCGAGAAAATCGTTAGCATATCACTGCAATTTTGCCCCCTTCCCATAATTTACAAATTCTTAAAACGTAATGCAAAAATACGCTTTGCGTGAGCCTGCTTTTTATTTTGCGCGCGGACCGCGCCGAAAATTGTGTCATTTTATTAACTCACCGATGAAAATATTGGGCAAACATAAATGTCCCCTTCCCCCCTACCAAAAGAAAAAAACCTGACAAATTGCAAACTATATGTTTAAAAAGCAGCGCAAGGCACTATAAAACCATTTAACTTATATTACACAATTTTCCATTTTTGTGCGCTTTGCGAGAAAAATAGGTAGCATATGTTTTTCTGCAATTTGTGGGAAATTTTTCACATTTTTCCTACTTTACCTCCCCCTCCTCTACAAAGAAATGACAAATTGAAAAGTTCTTAAAACGTATGGTATACACCAATAAGAATCAGATTTTCTTTTCCTAAACAGAACTTGTTTGTAAACATCATTTTATGCCATAGTAATACAATGTATTAAACTTAGAATCAAATAAAAAATTCACCGAAAACATACTCTTTCAGAAATTTTGAAACATTTTAATATTCAGAGGAAATGCAATCTGCATGTTTTCAAGAATGTTTCCAATTACAAAAGAAAATTGTCCGAATAATTCCTCATTCTTCGTTTATTGCACACACGAGGCCACTCTTTGCCCAAGTGAATATTCTGAATGTCTCTGATTTAAATCATTATAATATAGCGTTGCAATTTATATATTTCTTTGTTCACAACACCAAATACCTCACCATATATCTTATTATTTTCATTTAATTGTAATATTCATAATTATGATACAACTTCAGCATCTAATTGTCATTTTTCTCATTATTACAACCAAATTTTCAAAATTTATACAAAGGTCCTTGTTTTTTTTTTTTTTTACTAATCTAGCAAGTAATATAAGAGAAAGTCCATCACTTAATACATTTTAAGGAAAATGTAAGCTATTTCTAACTGAAAAAGCATCTCATCACTAAAATTCTACTATGGTTCTTTATGATATGTAGTGTGTGTGTGTGTGTTTGTGTGTGAAAGCATTGTGGCTGTCGGCTGTGTAAACAAAGCATTATTACATACATAAAATTTTTCAGGGGGTGCTGCGCAACCCCTGAAAAATTTCCAGGGGTGCTTCAGCACCCCCAGCACCTTCGCTTCCCAGGGCCATGGAAAACCGTCGTTTGGAGAACATTTTTGGCCATTACAACAAATATGCAAGTTTATATACTATTGAAACGAGATTTAAGATAATCAAAGTTTTCTCTTCAAGGTTAGATCAAAATATGTAAAAAAAAATGGTAAAAAATTTCATGGAAGATCCCCGTTTTTCCATTTTTCCTGACTTTGCCAGCTCATAAAATAAAAGTGCACCATCTATAAATATATTGACGATGAATATGTGTAACGGAAAATTTGAGGATTCTAAAAATTTAAAAATCTACGTCTATTGGCAAAAACCAATCACGGACACCATTTTCTCTCATCAGAAATCAACGCAATCCTTATTATTATGCGTTCGAGTGTGAATTTAAACACTAGACTGTTCCTACACAGCACGGTGTGAGAGCAGCATGGCATGACCAGTGTGCGTAAAACCTCGTATTTCTCTGCCCAAATGAGGATCATTTTTGTGCTAAACAAATTGATATTTTTCCAATGTGTTTTTGAAACCGTTGAAATTGATTTTCCAATACTATTATCCGGTCTGCGAATATTTTATTTACACAACTGTTTAGCCATTTTCAGCAAAGTATTTGAAGAAGTTCTCTGGGGAAGGGGTCTAGCTGGTCTAAGTCGTCAGTGGTCTGCACCATGAGTTCAGTGGTCTGTACTTGTACCACTGTGATGCATAGCACGCAGTGCCACGGCCATGCACGGCGAACGAATCCCGGGGAAACGAATGCCTCATACATTCGCACGCCAGATTGTACACACTTGGCCGAGGGTGGTGGTTGGGGAGTGGGGGGGGAGGAGGTGGGGTAGTAGTAGATGTACTGTTTTGTTTCTTATAAATAAACCACTATTTGACAGTAATATTTCGCACATGTAGGAAAGTGAAGAAAGAATATTCAGGCCAGAGATGCGCCCCCCCCCAAAAAAACCAAACAACAACAACAACAACAACAACAACAACAACAACAACAACAACAACAAAACAAAACAGAACAAAACAAAACAAAACCAAAACATGCGTGATAATTATTGGGTTGTTTACAATTTCTCAGATGTTCAGTAGCCTCTTGCTTTATAGTAGTCGGATAGCACACACATATAGGCTACGGATCTCACATACATCCAATGCAGAAAACACGAAAAAGGTATAACTAACTCCGGAAAGCATCAGACTCATGCAAGTTGCACTATGATCATTGTTGCAACAGGGAGATCGAAGAGCACTGTGTACACTGTGCATTTACATGTGCAGCATAATACAGCTAGCATACAGCACAGTACAACACGAGCAGTCATGACAACACACTGACCGTCAATGCGATAACTGTGCGATCCCACCTCCCCGATCCCAAAATACACGCGTCAGTCTTTGCTGCCAGTCGTTTGAAGAGCCTATTATAGTTATTTAACCGATATGGCTAAACACTTGTGTAAATAAAATATTCGCATCCGGTCTGCGTTTGAATGGAAAAAATGAAGTATACATTAAGTTTCAGCCAATTTTGTAGTTTAAAGCCGAAGTTTAGTTTTGGGAATTTTTTGTTATTTGAAAGCTTTATGCCCCAAATTCATAACCCTGCAATAATAGATTCTGAATGTCTTTAGTTTTTTTTTAATTAGTTAATGAAAAATCTCGGGGTACCCCCCCCGAGATTTTAAATTAATTAATTTAAAAAAAAGACAAAAAGAAGGTTACATGAGTTATACCTCATCTGAAAGAGCAGAGTCTGCTCTTTCAGATGAGGTATAACACATGCAACCTTGAAGCCTTTTTAATCCTTTGTGACCCGCCACGACAAAATGAGACACAAGTCGGGGGAAGTCAATTTTGAGATATTGGCATAATCTTTTTCTCCATATATTCAGCTTTAATTTAGTATATAAATTAACTGATAAAAGTACTCCATTGCTGAGATATCGTGGTTTAAACGAGAGAATGTTGTGGGGTTTTGAGATTTTTTATTTCGAGAAAACCGCCTTGAAAGATAAACTGCTGTTTCGAGTGCAATCAAGAATGCGATCCAGATTTTCACACCGTGCTGAGGGCCCGTAGCAACCAATGTTCGCTCGGGCGTAGCGTTAGTAAAAGCCACGCCGTGATTGGTCCTCTAAGCGGTTACAGTAATTATGCATTCAGCCAATCAGAATGCACGCTCGAACTCTAGTTTCAGATTTTCAAGTACATGTATCAGTTTCTCGCAACTATTTGCCTGTGAATTTCCTCATCAAGTCTTGCACTATTTTAACCCGTTGCTTACGGGAACCGGATGGGCCCTGTACAAAGTCTATGGGAATTTACAGAATCTCGTAGTCAATGGGCGGTAAGGTGTATTCTAACATAACCTTTTTGAGATATTAAACGGAGCGTATTCACGACAATATCGGTCTTTCTAGTTTTCGGAAAGGTCTAGTCAATTTTTAAGGGCAACCTGCAAATCTGACAGTGGCGTGGTTACATTGATTTACGGGAAATTGTTTGCCTGATCAGTGAAGCTAATTTTCTGAGAAAGGACTTTATGATACTAAATTGAAATAATCGTTAGTAATAAAATACAGGAAGTTATGATAACGACAATCACCATGGCCGGATCATTCCATTAATTAAACGATTCATTGTTCTCAGTTCTTTCGCTCCACCTTACTAACGTTTATAATGACAAATTCTCAATATCTAGATACTTGCACCAACACACAAACACGCGCCTTGGGATACCTGACGAAAATCCGCACGCTGTAATTCTGTAGCGAACATAAAAGTGTTGAGATATTTCTAGAAAAAAAAAGTTAAATAATTATTTACAACGGACACGCCCGTCATCTAACTTTTACACAATCATCCAGTTATACTGAGGTCTGTTTTTTTTTTTTAGTCTCTCTGTTAATCTTCATGTAAAAAAAAAAAAACATCTGAGTAGTATTATTATTGGGTAGAAGTATTGAAATTTTCATTAAGGATAATATATCTGTGTGGTCTCAAATAATACTAAATATTTTAGAAATTTGCGGTACGATACTTTATTTTAAAATTGGTTGATGGCTGAAATAGTTCATGTATGGCGCATAAACAAGGTCAAGAGAAGAATTGGTTTGCTTATAGCGCCAAGGTTTAGAAATAGACCCAGTCTAAATCAAAAAAGGTACTGCAAAAGCCGGAAACTAATCCCCTATGATAAATTGAACATTGCAGCATCTCCTGAAAATGAATGGAAGAAGCTTTGTTGATCTTTTATTAAGCATTATTAGTCTTTGTCGATTTTGTTCTAGATATAAAGATTGACCGTGAAATTTTCTTTGACAGTAAATGTGATTTGATAATGCATCTGTATCAAAATTTCTGGTCTAATTATGCTTAATTCAATTTGCCTACATAATTCTTTTTCCGAAGTGTGCTGTGAAGGGCATCCCTCCAAATTCTGCTGGCGCTCTCCTATTTTCGGTGTGAGAGAAACAAAAGTATATCCCCAATAAATCAAATACCAAAACGCATCTTTCCGCGGTCGTTAACTAAATCAGAGGAGAGCATGAGAAACGAGATTATAATGTGAATTCTACTTTTTGCAGATACAATGCTATCTCGTCTATAAATTACCCATAATTAATGGGTAATTAAGGTTCGATTCACGTCTAAAGATATTTTTGCGTGAGAAGATTTTAACCGTATCTTTGGAAACAGTGCCGAGATCCCCTACCAAATACAAGGAATTCACAAGTACTAAGTTCCCGGTTTTGAATATCGTGTGACGAGGGAAGGAGCCATATCATTATCTTTTTTATCATTAGATATTCTTCGTCAATATCAAATATCCTTCTGCTGCAATCAGAATATTCGTGTCCTATCATTTGAAATGTCATTTCAATTACATTCCCAAGAATTGGGAGAGGTAGTTGAAAACACAGAAATCACTTCGTTTTGTGGACCAGCATAGTTCCTCTTGAATGGCGTTCCACCAACTTCCCCGACCTACCTGATCAATTCAGAATTCAAACCAAACAGAATTTGGAAGTAACATAAACACAAGAAATCATTACCGGGGACTTTAAGCTCATATAGTATAGCTCGTGATTCGCACGACGTGCAACAGAAGCCACAACTTGTATTTGTGTCTTACATCTCGATATCTTGGGGTGGACTCAAAACTGATTTGCCACATTCCTCAAGTCAATTATTACCTTTATGCATAATATGATCCGTGATGGATTAGTCCCACATTTATAGTAATATGTCAACAAAAATTTCTGGTTAGATATTGAAAGCGTCTTCTATCTCTGGTCGGAGAAACCTCACTCTGAAAGATCGTCGCAAATTTTGATGAAATAAAGAGATCTTCTCAATTCAATCCCAAATATGCGATTTCAGAAGACACATGAATGAGGAGAAGCATTATTTGGTGGTACTGTGCTTGGTGATTAAATTTCTGTCCTTAATAAATATCTTATAAACTCTACATAAAACAAGAATGTGCAAAATCAATGTACCCACCTCCCTAGATGGAAATAGGATATGTTTTTTAAACTCCTCGCGCGCACACTTATTTTTTAGCTTCCCATCCATTATCGAAACATCCGAATCAATCCGGTTGAGAAATTGCGAAGAGAGTTCAAACTTGTGAGACGTGCCAAGTGATTGGAATTCAAAGGATCCGTGTTTCCATTCCATTCAACCACACGCGTTTTTCGTCTTTGCGCGTAAGGGCTTTTCTGTATCCAGAGAAAGTTTCAATGGAATCAACAAAATAAAAGTGCACTCGTTAATGAACGCGTCGCCTCGTTCTTTCCAGGGAAATGTCTTGAAAATAAGAATAATCAATGGACTATTGGGCTTTTGGACTTGTTGACGGTGAAAGGATATTGAAATAATCTCAACAGTGCGGCGAGAACACTACGTTTTCTTGTTTTTTAAGTGTGTAGATACAATAATATATGATATATAGATAGATAGCGTGTATGCATGTATGTTAGACAGTGTGCTGGTATCGTTTTTCGCTTATCACTCCAATTTTCTTCTTTTATTTTCTAATTCTTATTCTCAGTATCTTCCAAAACAAGTTCCAAAACATTATCTGAGACGAACGGACAGCCCCATGGCGTATAAGCTCATCGGGTCCTTCGGATAACCGTCACTTACATAAGTTCCTTAATTTAATTAAATTGTCTACTATTATCTAACGTATTATTAGAGGAAGAATTCTTCATATATTGCCGATAAAATTTGTTTCAAATCCGTATTTTGACCAAATCGAACTGATAACGACCGTTGATTCGGATTGAATAAAGCGAACGTGATTTGTAAATCCGTGCTATTCCTCTTCGCAACAAACCCCCAATTTTAGCAACCGGGTCTGTCATAATCCGTTTACTGCATTATATATTTTCAGAATATTTTCACATTTTAGATACCGTACATGTAAATTACAGTTTTTATCTTCCACAGTAGAAGAGTTCTGGCAGACTGTGTTTTATATTGTCAACGGATCCTGTAATCAAATTAATAATTGAACAGTGAAATTATGAGAAGGCTCATACGATATTACAGTAAAATTCATCAATTCCTTCCAGTGACCGAGTTCTCTTCAATGAAGCACACTCAATTGTAATAAATATTCCACGTATCCATCCAAATTGTTAAAAAAAATAATGACATCAAATCAATATGATTTAAAACACGATGATGCCACCAAACACTTCACATTAAGCTTTATGTGTGATATCTTATTTATTATTAAATGAGTTTGTATTATGTGAAAATACTTTGACAACCTTGTTTAAGTACAAGTTATTTAACGTTTACAAAATACAGATTACAATGATACAAAATTTACGATAAAATTATCTTTATGACTTTCAGATGGAATGCTTACCAAACATACACTTAGACCATAGTGCCTGTACTTGATGCATTGAAAAAGTAATGACATTAATATAAAGACATTTAATTGACTTTCAGAGAGTCTCACTCGTGTTGCTTTCAAGGGCTGTTTGGCTTAAATGCGATTACAGAGTTTTACTGTAGTGATGTCTCCTGTTATTAGGGAGTGATATTCTTGTTCTTCTCCTCTGGAAACTTCCCCAAGACACCTCTCATTCGTCTACAGTATCTTGTGTTTCGCTTGCCTATACTAGCCTCCTAAAAGGAAAATGCAAATGTTTAGAACAAAATTTTGAGGATGACAATACAAACAATAGTAAAATTTCTCATGCATTTAGTTTAATCTGGTTATAAACATATACCAAATAAACGCGGTTTGTACCACTAATGCTTTTTAAATTGGCCTTTCAGATACATATCATAATTATTGAAATGCTACACAAGCAAACAATGAAACAATTGTAACATTTTTACACCACGATATAAAATTCCAAAACCTAAGAAATTCCCACAAGCTGCACCCTTCATTTTTTGTGATAGAACACATACATGACTAACCTGTCACAAATTAGCCTTGTATACGTATTAAAAAGAATGGATTGGAACGTTTAAGGTTGCCTGAGTATGAATCTCTCGCTGTGTACAGGAGATAAACAAAATTATGCATTCCTTTTATACTACCATTTACTTGATAGTGAAATTGAAATTGTATTTGCACAATTTGATACCACAGATTTTCAATCCCATCTTAGTCAAGTATGGGCAGACTTTACCGATGTGTTGCGACTAGTTTCGCCTGCTATCACTTCCCTGATTCTCGTGAAATTGTCTGCGATTATAGAGATTCTTTAGGAATCGATGGAATAACCTGTGTTTGGTTGAAATCTTGTAGCAGTGTTGTCTTTCTGTCCTTGTAGTTCTTCTTATTCTGCGTCGAGGTACCTGTGGAGAAGAGGCAACAATTATACCTTCTAAGTGAAATTATAAATACGCGTACATTAATTCTCAACATAACCCCACTGATACAATCTTCGCATAAATTACCAAAATCTTCAGATAATAATAATATCTTGTTTGTATGAACATTGTAACAAATGATTATCCAGCACCATATCCACACAGTGATAGAGTCATATAGGTTAATATGAAAGACAAATGATGATATTCTTGAGAAACCCCTTGATGAAATATAACCTGAAACCCTGTTCCAAGTCAACTTACCTTGTTTGAATCAATTTAATTGTTACTGTTGCTGAGGTTATTGGATATTTGAAACCCAAACACTTCCTTTCAGAGGACAGGTACCCTAATATCAGCCTTGGAATAAAACATCGTTTCGCAACTCTGCCGTAACTTAACCTTACTCAGGCTCTACCCTTCCTATTTCTGAAACTGCAAAACCATGCAACCTGACCCAACTCCTTTTGTTCTGAAAGGATAATTTGTCACAGGAGGCAACTGTTCACCAAAGTAAATGTAGTCCACTACAAATATTTTACCAAAATTACAGCAGATAATTGCCTCACCTCCAAAACATTCCATGCATCCAAGAGGTGAGATTAACAAGGCGGGCGGTGAAGCGACAGAAGATAACCGTGATTATTGATTTCATTGGTGGTCATTTTTATTTTAAAACCAAATTACTTGTTCTTACTATCCATGGAATAAGTGGTCTTATTTCATTTTTTTTTAAATCTAAGCCCTAATTGAGTATACATTCATGTGATTGTGTAATTGATGCCATCCATTATACCTCTCTCACTCATTTGCAAGTTACGCTGCGCAGCAAGGCCTAAATAACGTTACATTGTACATAAAATTTGCTAGATTTGGACTGATTTTACGTTATTGGTCTGCAAAGAATTTGGTAAAAAAGAAGATGTGACGTAAAAACAAATAAATTACATACAGCCAAAAGCAATTAGATATTTTATCGTTGTTGCACATACTGTATGTATAATGTACTTACTAAAATTATTCAGCCAATGTTTCATGTTCTATGAGGTGAAAACACCATGTGTATCTGTTGAAACTTTAAGCTGACACGATGCAATTACCACATCTTTTCAGCAATGCGCTGCCGATAAAGCCCATCAAACTATTTCTTTTCAGTTTTTAAATATTGTACTCTGTATTATTTATATTTGTTGGTTTGGTACTAAAACGTAACTAAAAATACAATAAAACTAACACCAGGCAGTTTCAACAATTATCGAACTGAACACTTCTGAACTCAATTTTTGAAAGACGATCTGACTTTATTTTTTATTTAAATTCTATTTGTTGTACTGTATCGCAACGCCTTTTGAAGTAGTATAGTAGAGTTACATGTCTTTTTTCGTTTGTCTATATAACGTCCCATTAATGTTATGGATCTCCTGCTAAGCATTCAACAAGAGTCGTGTATTGCAAAGCTGTAAACGTTTATCTCAAGTTTCATAGAAATATCCTACCTGCCATGGAATACCAAACAATATCATGTTCTGGTATTTTTCCTGCTACAGAATTATTTTTTTTTCGATCTGTACAGTAGCACAAAAATTGTTAATTAAAAATCCGATATGCATGGAAGAAGAAGAAGAAAATGAAGCGAAATGAAAAAAGATTAGATGAAGAAGTGAGTCACGCTTCATGCGAACACGATGACACACCTGTGATAGGTGAGAACCACTCGAGATCGCATAAATTGCCAGCACCAGTCGACGATACGAGGGGAAGCACGATAAAGACCCGAAGTGCGACCCGATCTTTTAAAGTCATATCAGTTACCC
>JZLH01S0083450.1:0-10901 GCA_001188425.1 Eucidaris tribuloides | reverse complement strand
TGTGTGTGTGTGTGTGTGTGTGTGTGTGTGTGTGTGTGTCTATGCATAACATTTTGCTTGTACTAAAATTGTTTGCTGCTATTATTGAGCGATTCCTAAAGGTTTCAACAATTATACAATAGCGACGTCCCGCCATTGCGCACACCAACACAGAGGGATTCCGTAAAGTATATCATACGTGTTCGGACAACTAGCTTCCCAACTCGCAATTTTACTGTAGGGGTAGGCCAGTGCTCGTAAATACATTTTGAAAGACATCCCGTACCTCATGTAATGGCATGGGCGCAAATCCACGCAAGAATACTATTCCGTGGGTGGGGGGGGCACCTATTGTTGTGCCCCCCCCCCCATATGAATAGCATTCCTGCGTGGATTTGCGCTCATGTGTAATGGGGTATATTTATTGCTTTTCAAAACTGAATAGTTTCCGATATGATTCAGAAGAAACCTTTCCTTCATTGTTTTCCTCCTGAGAGGTTTTTCGAGCATGAACGTGTTTCAAACTCGAATGTCCTGATTAAGAAGAGAGCGCTCAAACTAGTATTACTGAGCTTGAAAAAACACAAGCAAATGCCTGTGAGAACATATTCTCACATATTTATCTAGATTTTCCACTGTTTTATGCTTTTCGGGATAATTAATGTAACATATGTCACAAGCACGAAACACAAAATCATGGAAGTTGACGAACACACAGATATAGCGTTAGGCCCTATAGCAAATTTATCCGTACAATGAATCAACCAATCAAATTTCGTGTCGTATCATTATCGTATCGTGCGGAGTAAGTTGCTAGGTTTCAGATAAACATGCTGATCAAGAAATGTCACTACAATTTCGTTTAAAGTAAGGATATCCCTAGGTTCACCTTCCAAATGAGGCAGGCTATGTGGAATGGTTAGTAACTTGGTTGTGTTAAGGGGAGGAGGTTGGTGGTTCTCTCGGCCAGTTCAAAACTTCTTTGCGATCTGCGCTTCAAATAATTATCTCGAAAATTTGCAGTACATCGACAACTTGCCATTACACGTGCAAAAGTACAGATGTGCTGAGATAACAACATAAGTATCCCTTTTGTGTGGTGCGACCATTGTTTTATCTTGTGAGATCTTCAAAATTCCTTGAGCAAATACCCGTCAAGTACCAGCAATGTAATTGTCCTGATCTTACTGCCTGCTACTTGATGGCCATGGTCATTTTGGTACCTACAAGGATGGTGAGTCGAAAATCGGTACTATTTTTGTGTACTAATGACAAATGCTCATATTTTCTGGGGGATTCCACCAAACTGGAGTTATATTTTTGTAATACTTTATCTGAAGTAACATTGGTTCACTTGTTCAAAACTGGGTATTTTTTTTGAATGAAAAACAGATATGATTATACGCCTAATGCTCGCATAATAGCGCATACTCCAATTTTACTTTAATAATTTTGGAATATAAAATACATATGTCTTAATTATAGAAATTAATTCATTGAAGGTGAGAAGGTGTGAAATATTTTTACGTGGACAAAAAACATATCGCAGGATTGATACGCATACTTTATTTCACGGGGAATTGTTTTGTCAATTGTTATAAAAGTGTTATATTGAATTTAAATCCCCTGGGATTTAATTAACTTATATGTGTTATTATGAATTATGTATTTATTTCTTGAAAGGTGCGTTTGCAAATTTCTAAATTACATTGAAAAGTAAATGGAACACGTGGAACTTAAACATGATCTTATTATGTCAAAGGTTTTATATTACAATTATTTTGAAATTCAAGGAAATTTAATTTAAATAATATAGGGGCCTATGTGACCTGTCACCACAATACCCTGATAAAGCTGCACATCTTATGAAACATAATAATTTTGTGAAAAATATGATTATTAAAACTTCTGCAAAATGTGAAGGTCATAATACTTTTGATATTTGAAGACACCTCACTTTCATACTTCATATCATTATTATGATATTTGTCACTTTCCTTACCTTCGGGTTGTGCGACTTTATCAGGGTATCTTTATGACCGGTACCAATTATGACGGTATAATAGCCTCTCACAATCCATGCCATTTTTAAGTGTGCTACCTTGTCGCTACATATCCTGTCCTACAGGACAATACGCTATAGTTATGAAAATCTTATTTCAAAGTGCATTTAGTCCATTTCAAGGGCGGATGCTGGTTTTAGAAACCATGCTGGTTTTAGAAACCATGGGAGACAAATTGCGGAGGCAAACAAGAAAGATTGGGTATTTTCTTTCCATTTTCCATAGTCGCGAGTACAGATTTAGGCACAAAACTGCATATTTCTTCTAAAGTCTCCAGATTGAATTTAGCACCTTTTGGAATTAAGTTCTTAATAATGTACTAACTCTTTAAAAATTAAGATCTTAATAATGTACTAACTCTCTTAAAAAAAAGTTCTTAATAATGTACTAACTCTTTAAAAATCGACAAATAATGTTATTAGTAGTATGAAGCAAAATCAGCGGCTTATAGTCAGAGCATCTCCTTCATGTGTCTAAAAATTAACATTGGTGTGAATGCACTGGACATAGAAAAGCATTCAGAAGTGTATAGTTTTGTAACAAAGTATAGCAGTAGCGTAGCCAGCTTTTTGGTAGGCATAGTGGGGGGGGGGGGGCAAGACACCCAAAATGTACCGACAACGCCAAATTCAGTTTCGCATATATATATTTTTTTCCAATGCCGGTTTGATTACAGTCTCACTGGTATCCTTTAAACCAGTTAGTATTCATTCTCTTCTTTTACTCCTGGAATTACGTTATGACTGACAATTTATCAGTAAAAATTAACGCTTTCAAGGTATAAGTTACTATGCGGAGCGATCGAGTTTCAAAATTTTCACATTTTGACATCAGAAAAAACTTGATTTCTTGCATTTTTTGGTTGTTTATTGGGACATTTTGTCGGTACAAGATGGCGTGGTTCTCTTACTGACGACATGAGGTTACGATAGGATTGACAAATTACCGGCAAAGCACCGTCAGCAAAATCTAAGTCGATCGAGTTTGAAAAAAAAAATGAATGAGATGTGCATATCATCATGATGTAAGTGTGAATGCAGTCTGGCTAACAGAAGACATGAACATGTGCAATACCATTTCATGAGTCCCCACGTTACTAGTGTCTCTGATACGGCTTAGAAATGAAACCCTGAAAAAAATGCAGTTTAAAACGCTCATTAAGTGCTTTTATAGAAAGTGAAAATCATTGAGAGATCATTCCAGAATGTCCCGTAGATTGCTGTGTGACAGAATTTTCATTCAGCAGAAAATAAATCATGTGCCGATTTTTATCTGTACATATTCTACAATGACAGTATAACTGTCTAAGTTTTGTGTTCTAAAGGGTTTATTTGTCCATTCAAACACTGTCAAGTATGTCAGATAGCAACGTTTGACAATTTTTCAAATAAGGCTTCCACAATGTTATACAGTGTGTTTTAAAAAAAATGGTCCAATCGGAAATTACATGTACTTTCCAGTGTAATTTATTTCATTTCATTTGGTTGTGTCAGTCCTGAGATATATTGATTTTTCTGCAATGACGCAAAATCGTGTTTGTCCCATTATACTGTATGTGCCATGCATGTGCATACAGTTTCTGCATGATGCTGAAAACCCTATGAGAGTGTTAAAAGTATTGTGTAATCGTTCAATTTAGCTGAACGAATATATTTTTCAGGTTGTACATTTCTGATTTCCTATTATTTGCGGTACAAAGGAGGCAAATGACTTTGACAAAAGGGCTAAAATGAATGAGATGTGCATATCATCATGATGTCAGTGTGAATGCAGTCTGGCTTACAGAAGACATGAACATGTGCAATGTCATTTCAAATGCTAAGTAAGGGTTATTTTCATTTGAATTTTTATTTACTAGATAATCAGAAATAAGCATATTGAGAGAAAATGTATTTGGTATTTGTTTTATTATTGATTTTTGTAATTCATTTTTTTATGATCTGTAACAATACCACCAATTCAGTTATCATTATGACCAATGCACAAAAGTAATCATAACTTTAGACTTATAAAAGCAAATGAAATGAAATTAGGTTTTATCAGAAAGGAAATTTGTTCTGCTTTAATAATGATACCAAATACTCATACCTTTTAAGAAAATTATATGCCTTAAATATTTTTCTCCGGATTGGACCATTTTTTGAGACGCACATAGTGTCTTTAAAGCACTTTATACAAACCTTTAATAGTATACTGGGTAAGGTATACCGGAATCAATCTTGCCTTAGAATACATACTTAAAGTACTTTGGTTTTCGCCTTTTCCCCCAGAAATCACACCATGAAACTTCCATACATGCCTTCGTGCTTGTGACCGTCATCATGATGTTACGTAAGTATTTGTCACATGATCTATTATTGTAATTGTGCCAATGCATTTTGTGTGTGCTGCCGAAATGCTTGGGCAGAAATCGCTCTCAGAACAGGTAGAGACGTTCAGTGTTTCAGCAGCTGCAGGATATTTTACGTGCTAGTGATTGTGAACAGCGAAAATGTGGTCACAGGAGCGTCGATACATGTTTCGGAAAAAATGCCCCAAATTTTACTATATAATTTTGTGCGCGAAGCGCGCCGAAAAAAAAAATGTATGTTTAATTGTATTTTTATGCCATGTTTAATGATTTTATAGTGCTTTCCACTGCTTTTTATAACATATATTTGCATTGCATATGATGAATTTCAATTTGTCAAAATTATTGGGGGGGGGAGCAAATCGATATGTGTGCCTCCAATATTTTCATTGGTGAGGCGATTCCCCCCCCCCCCCCCCCCACCCCCCAAGGATCGGACGCCTCTGTAGGTCATCAGTCCAGCGGCAAGTTATTTCTGAGCGTGCAAATCAAAGTGGGTTGCTTTAAGGTGCAAAATCACGGGGGAGCTATGAATTCAATATTGTATGTTCCCGCCTGTAATTGGGGGGGGCGGTGCGTGTTCTCGCTCAGTTCCCCCGGATTCCCCCATGTATTACTGTATTTAGCCGATTGCTGGTTTCATCGGAGGCCGTACTAAAATTATATCAGCGGATAAAAATGGCATGTCATTTATTATGAAGTATTTTTGTGATATTTCAGTTTGATATCAAAAAAGTATACAAAAAACCCTTGGAAATTGATGATATTGGTTTTGTGGATATTTGATCGAGTGTCTCGTAATATATCATAGATTGTTATCTACATGTAAATAGGGGGTTTCAAGCGCCGTGATATTAACGCGTATCCCGCGCGCAAATGAATGCGCGTATACGCGCTGCGGTTAGACGAGGGGGTACATGGGAAAATGTTGTACATATACAATGAGGAAAAATGTTGTACACATCCGGGAACTTTCGTACTTGCCTGCGGCTGAGTGATGGGTGTGGCTAACAAGTTGATCCAGTTTTCCACTTAAATAGCATATAGTCTAAGGACTTAAAAAAAATCACAGTGTATCGTCATTTCTGTAAAATGTGCGTGTTTTGCTCAATTTACTAAATTAAGAGAAAGATGTAGGCCTAAATTTTGATGGATAAGAAAAATAACACGTCTCACAAATAATGAAATCAGTGGGTCGCCATTGACAGACTCGATTGGATCCAGTTAAATTTCTAATTTGATAATTTCTAGAGGATTTAGATAACAATAATGATATTGGATGGCATATTTTCGGTGGACACAGAAAATGTTGTACTCCTTATGAAAATATCCGACTCGTCTGCGACTCGTCCGATATTTGTCACAAGTCGTACAATATTTTCTTGTGTCCACCTCAAAGCCATCCAATATTATATAATTATTCTCGTTCCTAAATGAAATCCCTGTAGGAGGAATAATGGGTTTTGTTTAAAGAGAATACACAGTACTGGTTGATGATGGAAAATCTTTCATCTAAATTTCACATTTCATTAGTTTCCAGGTGAGAGTAAATATCATTTGCTTTATAATGTGGGACTAATTCACTTCATATGCAATAAAAAGTTCAGGGATTGGCAGTTTGAGTACCCGACTGAGTTGACTCAGTTGCTGGGGAAAGAGGATAACTCCAGAAAGGAAGTTTTACCCAATATCTAGGCTCTAGGTTGTATTTTTATTTTTTTTATGACGGGACAGTTTTGAGACGGAATATTTAATGTACATGTATAAAGAGCTTCTCTTTTTATATACCCTCCCTATACTTAATACTTGAGAGTATTGCAACATACACTATAACGTATGCATTTTGAGTTTTATTGTGATATCCTATTGAAGTTTGTTAATGCCATTAATAAAAAATTATTTGAAAAGAAATCAATGAATATTCTTTCTCCTTTCTTCTCCCGGGCGGAAAGATAATCAAATGCAGGCGCACCCACAGCAGAGGGGCTGGAACATAAAATTTAACAATATTTCACCTACCTATATGGGGGTGGGTGTCTATTTACACTAGCATCGTAATTCAATTCTATATTCCCCGTGAAACGGTTTGATGGTTTGGAAAGACTTCCAACAAACAACAAAAATATGAATATGTTCCTCTGAAGCGATCCGCTTGAAGTAATGATTTCTTATTCGTTCTTAATTCTAAAGCCGGTTTACTATTCTAAACATGTCATGTAACCTATCAGTGCAGTGGATATAATGATGATGAGAGAAGGCCATCATCCTTTAAAGGTATCCTTACCTTCCTTACCATTGTCTTATGAAGATGAATATACTGAAAACGTGTCTTGGACAGACGCAATTGCACATACAATATATGTGAATATTGGGGTAAATGCACAGTTGATTAATTCAATTAATTACTATATATTCACTGGCGTAAATCCCGGGGGGATGCGGGGGTTATATCCCCCTCACTTTTCGAGGCGGGGGGGGGGGGATGGCCTGTACAATCATCCCCCCCCACTTTTCGAGAAGAAAATATAATTTTTGTATTAATTAATCATTGATAAAATTGCTATATAGTGAGAATTTCTCCTGAAATGCCTTTAAAATGCTTAAGATCGTCCACTTTTAATTCTAAAAAACTCAAAAGCTCCTGGCTCGGTCGCTTCGCTCCCTCGCTTGCACTTTCCCTCAATAATTTGAACATTTCGGCCCGGAAAATTCCTGCGTTTAGCCTCGTTTTTCAAGGTAGTCTCCACTGCATGATAGTATAGTTATAGTCGACCATTTTGAAATTGTGTATATTTCCGACTTTTATATATTTATTCAAAACATTGGTTTTAGAATGAAGTATTATACTGGCAGACATGCAGAGACCAGCAATCCCAACTGCCCGAATTAAAGAACACTGTCGTAAATTGGGAAATTGGGAGGAGGGGGATTGAGGGATATATCCCACCACTTTTCGAAAAGGAGGGGGATGTTCTGTACAAATATACCTCCACTTTTCAATAAGTGTTTTTGTGTTTATTCAATTATTACTAACATTTATATATTTTTTTAAATGCTAAAGATATTGTTATCTGAATATCCTGATGTTTCCAGTTTAATATCTCTCATTCATGTTCATTACTAACGTGTTTTCCATTGGTCCAAATGGGCATTCTATCCATATCCCTATTCAGAGCACAGATAACGCAAAATGTAGGCCTAATTAAACATCTTATTATCAACAAAATGTAGAAACCAAACTCAGATATTTTCACCTGAGGACATAAGGAGCGCAATCGTTTTCTTTAGCAATTGTCAATTTTTCTACCTCTGATAAGCCTCCCCTGTGACAATGGCCTTTTTTCACATTTTAGAGGCGCCTGTTCTAATTTAGATGCCGCTACCGCCTTTTGTATAAGTGTTACTGTTTTTCTTTTAATGCCTCCTTTTCCTCTTTACTTTGTGCCCCGAATTTGAAACGACTAAGAGCAACTTACTTTAATTTTTTTTCAGGCTCGCTCGCTACGCTCGCTCGCCAATTTTTCATATATTATATTTGGAGGTCTTTCCAGTCTCTGAATTTGAGACATTTCAGAAACATTTTCCACTTTTATAAGATGTTATTAGACACCATGCATTCTCACAGGTCCTAAAAATTTTCTCGCTCGCTTCGCTCGCTCGTTCATTGATATAGGCCATGAAAACCCAACTGCAGAATCTAATGCTATGATATCTAGTGTTTTTATATTACAGCAAAAAGATCAAGAAACACAGTATGTGAAAGGTCTAAAATGTAATCACAATAAAAGCTATATGCCAATTTTAGGGTAGAGATAGTGGTATTTTTGCACGTTGTAGGTGTCCCCTTTCAAGAAACAGCCCTTGATTTTGGGGTGTCCCCAAAAATTTTGGGCCAAAATTTGGAAATTTCATCGATCATCCCCCCCCCCACTCCTCGGAACGGATTTACGCCCATGTATATATTACTATGCACAAGAGTGCTAATAGATTAGAGGTACATTCTTTTTATGCCTCCGCCCCGTAAGGGAACCGGAGGCATTATGTTTTCGGGTTGTTCGTCCGTACGTCAGTGCGTCCGTGCGTCTACACTTTCTTGTGAACAAGATTACTGAAGTACTGCTGGAGGGATTTTATTGATACTTGAACCAAGGATGGACCACTAGGCAAGGATAAATTGATTAGATTTTGGGACAAATCCGTCAAGGGTCAAAGGTCAAAGGTCAATGAATTTGTCCTAAAAATGCAATTTTCTGCCTGTAACTCCAGTTAGGAGTGCTCACTGTTGATATAATTTGGTGATTAGGTTAAAAAAACAAAAGGCAAATATTTTGGTCGAGTCACAGGGGTCAAGGTCAAGGGTCAAAGGTCAATGAACTTTGTCCCAAAATTTCATTTTCTGCCTATGACTTCAGTTAGGAGTGCTCACTGCTGATGTAATTTGGTGTTTGGGTTCAAAACCAAAAATAACAACAAATATTTTGGAAGGGTCACCGGGGTCAAAGGTCAAGGTCTAGGGTCAAAGATCGATGAACTTTGTCCCAAAATGTCATTTTCTGCCTATAAATTCAGTAAGAAGTGCTCACTGTTGTTGTAATGTAGCAGTTAAGTTCAAAATCAAGAGACAAATATTTTGGTAGAGTCACAGGGGTCAAGGTCAAGGGTCAAAGGTCAATGAACTTTGTTTCAAAATGTCATTTTCTGCCTATAACTTCAGTTAGGAGTGCTCACTGTTAATGTAATTTGGTGGTTATGTTCAAATTGAAAAGATAAACATTTTGGTAGAATCACAGGGGTCAAAGGTCAAGGGTCAAAGGTCAATGAACTTTGTCCCTAAATAAATGTCATTTTCAGTAAGGAGTGCTCACTGTTGATGTTATTTGGCGGTTAGATTCAAAACCAAAGGACAAATATTTTAGTAGAGACACAAGAGTCAAAGGTCAGGGTCAAGGGTCAAAGGTCAATGAACTTTGTGCCAAACCTTTCACTTCAGTTAGGAGTGCTAACTGTTGATATTATTGGTTTGTTAGCTGCTACATAGTGGGCACACTGTGCGGAGGCATACCCATCGACTGCGCGCAGTCGAACTTCTCTATTTTCGTTCTTTTCCCCCTCTTCGTGGTCCCCAAGGAATATCAGTAGCACCGGAAAATTGTATCTGTTTATTGTTATTTTGTTTATTATTTATTAGGAGGTACAGTGCAATTGTATCTTTAATTTTGCATTCATTCAATTTGTATGTTTTTGTTCTTGAATTTGTGTGTGTACGTTAGTGTATAGCTGCTACTTCGGGTATATTTCCCCAAAGTTTATACTAATTATTATTTTTGCGTTCATTTATTTTCACGTTTTTTAGGACGAAAATAAAACATACAAACGGACATAGAATATTTCATTTCCTTTTGATTCCATTTATATAACACTACCATAAAAAAGAACATAAATTATATACAGCGGCGCTCGAAAACATCGACACGTGACAAACACTTTTATCGAAATGTCAATGCCTGCGTTGCGTTTATTGAAACGAATTTGATTCAGGAAACGCGTTTGTAGCCGTTCGTAACGTGGAGATGTTTTCGACCGCCAGTCTATATTTACAATTCACAAAATAACACATGAAAATTGAACATAATACAGTGTAAGAAAAAAATCAAGCAACATCTACATAATGTGAGTGAAATACCAGCAAGAAGGTGCAAATTCTTATAAGACTGATCTTTCACGTCAGATTAGAGGGTTTGGGGCGCTTGCTATATTTTTGGGCCATTCAAAAAAAATTAACCACCCCACCCCCCCCCCCCCGACGCTAGTGAAAAATCGCGCCACCGTTAACAAGTCAATCGGATAGTGATAAATTACACTGCGTATGTAGGCATGCATAAAACTTGTATTAATGTTATTCGCCATTTGGGGCTACATGAGTTAGTATCGGAATACTTAACCTTAAAGGTTAGTGACATGATTGGGAACACTTGAATAGGCCTCAAGAACCAAATGAGTTGAAATATACACCAACTATACACTAGCAGGAGTGGATCTCCCACCTGGGAGGATTTGTCTGTAATTTGTTTACTTAAGGAGAATCAAGCATAAACATAGGAGTATCTTATTTTTTGCCGGGGACGATAAAAATAAGCCCCATAGAGAGCCACACAGCAGGTTTCCGTGCTATCAGTAATGTTGACATTGTTTATTTTAGAATGAGTCAATGTTTGACTACAAGATTTTCACAGGAGAATCCTTGCATAGTTTACTTGATTCTAGAGTAGTTTCAGCCCAAGTTAAGGACTACCCCCAATCATGTCATTTACGCTTAATTCTTCAATGTAATTGTGAAACTCGAATAAAGAAGACTGTCGTTGTAAGCATGGCCGCTTGAGGAGACAAAGAGCTATTGAAACAAATTCGCCTGAATCTCGAGTCCTGTCTTACTCTGATATTCAACTGATCTGTACGCACTTCACCTGCTTTCAAAGGTTTTAATACGTCCTCAATTTTTCTTAACAAAA